>JARQZJ010000063.1:4860000-5085000 GCA_030704895.1 Henosepilachna vigintioctopunctata | reverse complement strand
ATTGAAGTTAAGTAATTGAGTGTTGATTTTACATGTTATTGAATTAACAAGGTTGGTCTCAAGTTCCTGAAGGTGATAAATTTTTTAATAATACATACTGAGGTGACAAAATAGATGAGAACAAATGATAATTTCACATAATTGAAAATAATTCAAAAACTGAAAGAAATGGACATATAATACCTCTATATTTTTTCAACGATAATGTAATTAGATACATAATGGGATTGAAAAATACATTGTGTACCATTTAAAATGAGTATGATATTGTAGTTTGAATATGTTAGCAGAGGAACATCAAATTTTGGACACCTGTAGAACTTTAAGTGGATGTGAATTCTTTAAAACTTTCCGTGATCGTTCTTTCATTCACAAACAAAATTTCACTTCGTCAATGTCAATTGTTTCGGAGATGTAATCTTTTTTTGTAGACTCTCCAATTTCCGAAAAATCGAAATATCTCAAAAACTATATTTGTTAGGTATAAGACATATTGAAGAAAGTATATCTCATTTTCTTCGTAAAACCCGAACACGTCGTTGAATACAGAGCGTTCTATAAGTAAAACAAAACTTTGTATCAGAATATTTTTAGAATGTTCCCTTGAATCTAAACTAAATTGATTTCTCTAAACTAAATCCCCGCATGACTGCGTGGTCATAGTTTTTTAAAAATTAACGGTTTAGTATTAACAGACCATCGCGTCTACCTTGACTCACCCTAAATATATACACACACACACACACACATGCGTATATATATATATATATATATATATATATATATATATATATATATATTAATATATATATATCGTTAAACTGATATACCGACTAATATATGTGTAATCAGTTAAACAATTGTTTATATATATACATATATATATATATATATATATATATATATATATATATATATATATATATATATATATATATATATATATATATATATATATATATATATATATTATATATATTCGAATCTTAGGTTTTCTGGTTCAATTAAAACAAAATGATGTTAGTTTATTTCGAAAATACGTTTCAGTTATTATTTTAACCTTGATCAAGCTAGAATAATAACCGAAACGTAATTTGGAAATAAACTAACATCATTTTGTTTCAATTGAACCAAAAAACCCAGATTCCAATATAAAAATTCACGAATCAGATTTTTCTAATATAAATAATATGGTTCACGAATCAGATAGATTGTCTAATGTATATATATTGTTTGAAGATCACGAATCATTCATACAAGTAAATACTAGAACTCTTATTCGAAATATTTCTCCCAGGGAGCTGTCTACACAAATGTTATCAACGGGAATGAACCTATCAATTTCGTCAGTGAATATTAAGTGCGCTTCGAAAAATTCATCGATCTTGTTGAATGATCCTAATAGGATACAATTGTTTCATCATTATTATGAATCATCAATCCGTATTCAATCAATCAATCAAGATTGGATCGATGATTTTCAAAACGCCCACAGGTTCTAAGTAAACAACACTTCGTGAAAATTCACGTGAGCTGCCTCTATCGAAGAAACTCATGAACAAATTAGTGCTAGTACGTGGGGCTTCGTGTACATTTCATTCGAACACCACCGAAATCTGTCTGCATTGTGTAAGAGTGGTCCCATGCCTCATTGTTCTTGATTGGAAGGAAAAATATATTTGGTTAATCGCGAGCGTGCTACTAACTCCCCCTTTCGACGTGTTATAACATCATATATGATGACTTTGGTTACCTACGAGTATGGCCATTTATTCGGTGTGTCCATTCATTACTTCTTCAAAGTTCTTCATTCTGGAGTTATTAGAAGGTATTTGGAAATTGAAATCGTTATCTCACTTGCATAAACGTGGCACAACTAACGACTTACTTTATAAAACGAAACAGTTCGTCTGTTGCTTTCATCGAGTATTCCCACAATTTCAATATTTCTCTAACATTTATGAGTGTGTGTAAATAATTCGTTTCATTATTGGTCTGGTATTCCTCACGTTCTGAATTTTTCATTATGCTACTTGTATTCATTGAGTAGCCTACATTACGATATTTACTATTACATATTACTATAATATTTTTAATAATTGTTATATTACTTTTCTAACCTACTTATCATACACTATACGTCCAGTATCATCTATATCGGTTTTGGGGAGGGTTCAGGATCAGAAGTAGGCCTAGAATGCATGATTTCACACAATACATATACACTTTGATGCGTGTATCTCAATGTGTTTCGTTATTATGCTGTTAATATTAACCTGAAATCTTTTCTATCAATCTGTTATTTGTTACGTTTCAATTATTTTTTGACACTCTTATTGGACAGAAAGACTTCTGCAACAAGGGTATGAAGTGGGTGTCCCTCAAATCATTTAATCCATTAGCTATTTTAGGGGGCTGCATTTAGAGTTGAATATGCAGCCTATGAAGGACGGGTTAGTCCATTAATTGGCGTCAGTTCTTGCAGAGTTGAAATGATTTTGGCTTGGATGTTTCCTGAACTAAATTTTACATAAAATTGGTTTTGATAAAATTAATCATCTTGAAGACAAATAGAGATTAGTCTGTTTGTTTTCAACACGTTAATTTCCTATCGCCCCAATTCATTTACAGGTCACCCAGAATCTCTTAATTTCTTGACATCATTAACTGTCAAATTAGTAACAAGTGATTTCAGTTTTGAATCGTATATTCATATTATGTTTTGAGAAACTTTTATTTATATTATTGAATGAATGAAGAGTTTAGTACACGTTACGCTCTAACAATATAATAATATATAGGTCGGCAACCTTTGACTTTGGCCTATGTCACTGAGTAATCCATTTGATAACTTCAAATCAGCAGCTGGGGTGCCGAAAAATAAAACTCATATTATATATTTGTATAATAACCCAACTATTGAATATATGAATGACTAACCTTGGTTCTTTCTTGTTGATGCATTGCAGCTCAATGAAACATCATTTCTCTATAAGACTCGTGGAATTTAGAACATTCAGATTTACAGCACGATCCATAGAGTTATGATGAACAAGATTTCGACAGACATGTTTGATGATACTTTGTTTGTGTCAGCATTCACGATCAATTACTCATCGAAGTTACTGCTCTAGAAAAATTATCACTGAGCCGAATTTGTTCGATTATCACGTTCAATATTCACATTTTTGTTGCTTTAGAACCATAATCTAGAACGGTTGTTGACCTCTTATATAATCTTTCCATATCCAGTGTTATTATTTCTTCAAATAGAAAATTCATATCTGAGACCTAACAGAATATTCCATAATTGTTTTTTTTAACAATGTGAACTCAGCAATGATCATATTGAATGAGCATATTCTGATGAGATATCATGAAAAACATGGAACACAATAATACAAAAAACATTGAATATTCAGAAAAAAATTTTAAAACATATAATACATATAGATAAATACGCTAAAGAGAAAAAGTAGCCATGTGAACTTGTAGATATGGTATATTGTTTGAAAATATTCTCCGAAAATTTTGGAAATGCTAGTCCGGAAAGAAGTATTTGTATACCGAGTGGTGCTTCGAAAATTTTTCACTCAAAATGTTTCCATGAGGTTATCTTGGGAAACTATGACCCCAATCTGAATTATATCTTACTTTTTTTGATGCACGAATTCAATATTCTCACTAGGCAGAGGAAAAACTTGAAAAATCATTAAAATCATTTCAGAGGAACATTTCATATTGAATTGAAAGGAGTATATGCAAAATTTCAATTATAAATTTTATATAAACCATCAGTGTTTTCTCTTTTTAGCTGATTTCGCATAATAATTTCAACATAAAGTAAGAATATTTCACCAAGTTTTCAAAACTTCTTCAAGACAAAGAAGTGGTTCAGTGTTGCTGTCACTCTAAGTGGTTTTGTGATTCTCACTATAATTAATTTCAAATATGACAAATATAGTTTCGCCAACACAGTGGTTTCATCAGATGTTGATGATAAACTGAGCTATTACATTGTGGACTGCTTGCATTCTTCCTGAAGTGTGAGGAAATGACCATAGAATATTGTTCTTTCAAATTGGGGTAATGACTATAGAACATATTTCTTCTGAAGTATGGGGGATGGCCAGAGAACACTTTTCTTCAATTGCCTTTTACTGGAATAAATTTAATAAACGAGAATTATTGATTGAAACTATTTCATTTAATGAACTATTTGATTTTTCCTCTTATTAATTCCCATTGCTTCGAACAGGGTTAGTTTAAAACCTTTTTGTTCCGTTTGCAATATTTTGAAGTTGCTGAAGGCATGGTTGTCTTCTATAAGATGTGTTGAATACGTAGAATAGGATTCATTTTTTGCAAAGCATCTTTGGCGTTCAGATATTCTAAGTCTGAAATTCCTGCCAGTTTGACCAACATATACTTTGGAACAGGTACCACAACTCAACTCACAGATACCCGATTTATCATCAGGCGAAATTTTATCTTTCGCATTTCTGATGTGCCTACCCGCGGTATTCTGGGTTTTGAAAACTTCGAGATTTTAGATACAGGGTTGCCTGAATAAGTTAATGTTCTGAAATTTTGATAACTATCTGCTACTTTAGGATATACATACTTGAGAAATGGCCTTGTTATATTATATTTTCCTTAAATATTATCGACGAAACACTGATGATATTCATTGTTTTGAGCGATTTGTTTGATGATATTCAATTATTTAATGTAATTATATGTTGATAAAGACATATTTATTAATCTGTATATCATACTGTTGTACTCCGCTGATTTGTGATTAAAACGGATGTGAGGACGAACAATGTATTGTTTGATCATAATGTGAGGGTTTTCGGAAAATTGAAAACTCACATTTATTGTTAGTTAGATTTTTGTAAAGTCCAAGAAGTTTATTGGGCCTTTCAATTCTATTTCTTCTGTGAATTCGATATTTGGGTGAAGTGAATTTATGCATTTTAAAAACGAATTAACCTGTACAGTGTACAACACCAAAGATGATTCGAAAAAAATGAAACCGATTCTACGTATACAACACATCTTATAGAAGAGAACCATGACATCAACAACAACTTCAAAATATTGCATACGGAAAAAAAGGGTATAAACTAACGCTGTTAGAAGCCATGGAAATCAATGAGATAAAAAGATCAAATAGTTTATTAAATGATTAAATTATTGATTGAATTATTGATTGAGTTTCAATCAATAATTTCCCTTTATTAAATTTATTACAGTGAAAAGCAATTGAAGAGAAGTATTTTATGGTCATTCTGCATATTTCAGATAGTCATTTTCCCACTTCAAAAGAACAATGCTCTATGGTCATTTCCATACACTTCAGGATAAATGCCAGCAGTCCACAATGTAATAGCCCAGTTTATCAACATCTGATGAAACCACTGTGTTGGCGAAACAATATTGTCGTGTGTGATTAATTATAGTGAAAATCACAAAACCACTTAATTTTATTTGAATTATGTATTTAGGTTTTCATCAAGTATCGGCCCAATCGATTAATGTTTGTTGTACCTCCTTGATTCACACTCAGTATACAACGCTGTAAAATGAAGATTTATAACGGCGACCGGTGACTGCGAAAAAAATGTATGACGGAGTATACTCCGTTATAATGGAAGATCATTTGCAATCACTGTATCTCTATTCGAACAAAAATTTTTCGCAAGAGAAATATAACTCATACACTCATTCCATTTCTTCTGAATCATCATTCACTTTTGATATCTTCAGATGAACGCCATGACATTAATATTTGACGACATACTGGACGACTCAGAATTGAGAAGAGGTAAGAAAACATGGTACAAGCTCGAAGGACCTCAAGCAGTTTGTGATGGTTTACTTTTGCAATCATGCTACTTGAGATTGCTAGACAAATATTTCTCCCATGAAAAAAAGTACGAGGAGATGGTCAATACAATATTTAAGTCAGAAATAGATGCTGTATCTGGAGAAACACTTCAGTTCGAAGTGAAAAATATTGAATCCTTTACGATAGAAAATTACAGGAATATTGCAAAATCCAAATCTACGCCCATTAGATTTTACGCTCCTCTTAAGTTGGCTTGTTTATTAACAATCAAGACATTAACTTGGAGGATTCAAGCGGTGATATCATATTGAAGGAGTTAGGAATTTTATACCAAATACAGGTGTGTATCGAATGCATATGTATTCATTCTTTTCATTCAAAGTGTGCGTGTTCGAATATTGTTGAAATTTTTATATAAATCTAGGGGGAACATGTTTTTTCATCACCCACAATTTTCTCACGATATGACATCCATTATATTTTCGAAAAAATAGGAAAATTTGATACATAAAAATGAAGAATCAAGCTTTTTTCATTTAATTGAATTTTATTGAATTTTTTACAATTTTTTCTCAGAATAATGATGAATTATTGAGATGCGAATATTATGTGCTAATTTTTTGAGTTTTTTTCTTATTTTTCTGTAAAATTTCTTGCATAGCTTGTCATAGTCTGTTACTATCATAATAATAAACCAAATCGTATTCCTGCTTAAAAAATTGCGTAAACTGTGCATCTTTTGTCCTAATCATTTAACTCGGCTTGTGTAAACAATTGTAACGGGTGTTGTTTTTAGAGGTATAGAACTTTAAGTGGCAGTACTGTTGGAGATGGCGACCGATTTGACAGCTGAGAAGTGATTTATTCTCTGTTTGGTTTGGCAATTCATCATGAATAGACTCACGCCTACACAACGCTTGCAAATAGTGCAATTTTATTTCGAAAATAATGGTTCTGTGCGGAATATGTATCGCGCACTATGTCCATTTTATCGTCGACAAAATTATCCATTAGAGCAGTTAATTCGATTAACGATGGAACGTTTTTGCACCACGTTTACTCATATTGATAACTCGCATTCCCAGAGACACCGTAGTACAGAAGAAGCTATTGCTACTGTAGAGCGTAGCATTGAGGAAGACCCGAATGAGTACATCTGCCATCGAGCACAGGAATTGGATCTGTGTCCATTCACTTTATGATGGATTTTACGTGCTTACAAAATCCAACTCGAGCAAGAATTGAAGCCAAACGATCATCAAACAAGGCGTAGATTCGTCGAATGGGCTCAAAACGAGATTGCCGTTGTTCCCGATTTTCATAAGTGAATTTTGTTTAGCGATGAAGCGCACTTCTGGTTGAATGGCTACGTCAACAAACAAAACTGCCGCATTTGGAGTGAAGATAATCCTCAAGTGTATGTCAACACACTTACATCCAGAAAAACTGACTGTTTGGTGCGCTTTATGGGCTGGTGGAATCATTGATCCGTACTTCTTCAAAAACGATGATGGTCAGAACGTTACAGTCAATGATGATCGGTATAGAGCCATGATTACTAACTTTTTCATTCCTGAATTGAACAACCATGATGTCCATGAGCTGTGGTTTCAACAAGACGACGGAACATGTCACACAGCTCGTGCCACAATCGATTCATGGAAAGACACGTTTGGTGACCGCCTAATTTCACGTTTTGGACCTGTGAATTGGCCTCCAAGATCTTGTGATTTAACACCGCTAGACTACTTTCTGTGGGGCTATGTGAAGTCATTGTTCTATGCAGATAAGCCACAAACGTTTGACCATTTGAAAGACAAAATTCACCGTGTTATTGCCGATATACTGCCACAAATGTTGGAAAAAGTCATCGAAAATTGGACATCCAGATTGGACTACATCCGAGCAGGCCGTGACAGTCATATGCCAGAAATCATATTCAAAATGTAATGCCACAAGATTATCTTTCGAATAAAAAAAATTCTTGTCAATCGAAAAATCCATCGTGGTTTTATTGCAATTTAAAGTTCTATATCTCTAAAAAAAACACCCTATTATTTCAAATTTCCTGAAGAACATTGAAACTTATCATTAAATTTTTCACTTTCATTTCATTCTCGACTGGACTATTAAACGTACTCAATACACTCAGGTGGCATGGAACAGGCAGTCCCAGTCCTAGGCCTACCGGTCGATCAAATGAAGTAGGATTAGGATAGAGAATTACTTTCTTATTTTTAGAATTAGATGCAGAAACATCTATGCCCCAAAAATAACAATCATTTAAATGAATTTTTGCCCTCTTCATATCATAGGTACTGCAAATTTAAATGCTTTCTTCTCCTTCTTAAACTATTTCCGTAGATCCTGGACACAAACATAACAAACTCTGTGAGGAATCGACATTTGTCTTGATTACCGATTTCTACATCTAAACATGCGAAATATACTTTTTTTTTACAAAATCAGTGTTTTGGTCACAGTCAAATGTAACAAAAAGCATTGGGTGAATTTTTACACCCAAGGTTAGCAATATTAGAGTATGAAAAATAGTCACTCAGTTTAAACACTGCAATGAGAGGTTATGTCAATCGAAAGCACATAAACAGATGAGCAGTTTATTAAAACTACCCACCAAATATCATCTAATTTTAATGACAACCTTATACACTAGAATATGTTGCCAACTCAATGTATTCAAATGATTAATGATTTATTTTGAAATTTTTTTGAATTTTATTTAATATGCAAAAATGGAAAAATCGGTGGGAGATACAACTTTTTATTATTATATTCGGAATCAGCACATCGAATAAAATAATATTAGATAAAATTATTGAAAAATTTTTTCATCGTTGGCCTGTAAATTATTGAAATAACTCACTGAGACAAGCACTTTGATTTGAATGGAATTTGTTGATTCTATTATACTATTTTTTATAAAAATAAATATAATTTATTCATTTATTATGTCTCAATACTACGAAACTGGTGCACCGCATCTATCGGTTAACTTCAGGTTGATTAATGTATTCACATACTTTTTTTTCATATTTTTGTATAATTATTTCTATTTTGAGATGAATATTTTTCAACTTTTGTATATTTATATGGAAATGAAAGAATAATTGTCATCAATTTTTCATGATAGAAAAAATTCATATAATGTAATAACGAAATTCTCAAATTTCAATATTCACATATTGAACAAAATTATGAATTAAAAATATGATTCAGTCAGTTTCAAAATATGGAATGAGTCAAATATGAATAGAGTAGCAATTATTTTCTATAATTTTAATGCTTTAATTATGGTTACAAAAATCACTTATTCGATTTCTAATAGAAAATTCATATTAACCAGTTTTATCATTATTTTGAATTCCCAATAAACCCATACCCGTTTCAGAATGTTTTTCATATTTTTCGTATTAATATCGATAAAAGATAATAATTTGGATATCAGCTTGAAACTAAAATTTCTTGAAATATTTTCAGAATGATTATTATGATTTTTATGGTGAGAAGTTGATCGGCAAAGTAGGAAACGATATACAAAACAATACATGTACAATATTGATTGCAACTGCCCTGGAGAAAGGATCTGAAGAACAAAAAAAAACTCTCATCGAATGTTATGGCCAAAACGAACCTGACAAAGTGAGAAAAGTGAAAGACATATATAGTGAACTAAAACTAGAAAATGAATATAATAAGTTGGAAGATAGAAGTAGAAGGTTGATTTGCACAGAATTAATGAAAATAGAGAACCAATTCACACGAGATTTAATGAAAAATTATAGTTCCCTGATTTTCAGGAGTTTTAAAAATGACATACTCAACTGCACATGATCTTTTCTCCCTATTTTCTTGAAACAACGTGTTTTGATTTGACCATTAATCAACGACACATTTCATTGAAGATTTGGAAATCATTCCATTTCTATATTCACTTCACTGAATTGTAAACCACTAAGAATTGTAAATCGTTCACCACTGTAATGTTTTTCTGATGAACAAGCAATTCTTCATGAGAGACCATTGTATAAAATATATTGTGAATTTTTGATCTCGTCAAGCAAAAGTGAATTTAATATTTGATAAAAAATATAAAACTTATTTCACTTGGTAGTTTTTTTTTTAATTTAAGGCGAGCATTACGCCCAATCTGGCATTGACTGGTATTGTCATTAGCCACCACCTAATCATGTATAACCAAATTTACTAAATAGTTAATCAAACACTGTTGTAACAATAAATAATTCGAATCTTTGAATACAATGGTAGTTTTTAATTCAACGAATGATGACCATACGTTTCAGTCCATATTTCATTTCAAACTTATTTCATTGTACTTTATCCTCACATTCTGTACTTATCAATAGAGTCTTGAGTGAGAGTGTCTCTTCAATTGATTTATGAAAGTTGTTGCTTCTGCAGTTACACTCTCTCTGTGAGTAATGGTTCTCTGTCGCTAGGTTCAGTAACAGATTGTCTCGACAAGAGTGTTGAAGCTGGATTTCGTGTGAACTGCACTGTTGAGAAAAATGATTGCAAAGTTAAATACTATGTTTCAAATGACTTACAGCACTTTTTCTCTCCATATTTTATAATTTTAAAGAGACATACGAAAAGGGAAAGGACGCTTTCATAGGATAATTATCAGTTTTAAGACAGTTATCTTTTTATGATTTATTTCTCTGATTTGTTCTAGTAGAAATAGGCATTTTGTGTTGTTGAGGAAAATTTTTAAGTCAATGCATCGAAAACTTTTTCGATGAGATGTAAAAAAAATTTCTGTAAGATGTACATATTATATACACTTTAGTTTATAGGTAATTAACATTTTTAACATGTGCTCCTCTGTTATAGGACATTTCAAACTGTCTGTTGAGTGAGCCTTGTATATAAAAAATAAATGGAAAAAAAACTTTTTGGCTTGTAGATGAGTAGTTTATCATTAAGAAGTTCCTGAGATAAGCTGATACATTTTCTTTATCGAATGTACAACGATCTTATACGACCTCCATGTTATATATATATATATATATATATATATATATATATATATATATATATATATATATATATATATATATATATACATCTATTTAATGTTCAAAAGTTGTAATACTCGAAATCGATTTTATTTTCTGAACAGATTTTACATACGCATACATTCTTTGAAAATATATTATCGAAAAACAATGAAGGATTTTAAATTATTGGAGATTCGTAATTGAACCAGAAAGTTCACTCGATTTCACCATTCATTACAAATCTAGGATGAAATCCACTTTATATTTTGCAATTTTTTTATTATATAAATTAGAAATTTGAAGAAATTTCGACATATTGTTTTTTGATTTTCTGTTGTTCTGTTTTTGATCAATTTGCCATTGTGACTGAATCATCGATCTACCTGACGTATTCTGTTGAAAATAATTCATGAAAATGGTTGTGCTTGGATTAAAGTGAAGTAGATTTTTGTACCTCTCAATATATTTTCACGTGAAATAAAAGATTCCTATTCTTGTCGTATACCTCATATTCTAACTATTCAGAAACATTGCACTGTTTTTACCTAGGAAAAAATCCTTACAGTAACAAGCAATTTATTTGAATTCTCTAGTTAATTGATTAGTGAACCTATGGAATTTTTTAACAACTTTCTCAGGTCATTACGAAATTGCTTCTGATTTCCCTCAGCAATTTTAGCCAACTGAATCAAAATTCCATTTCTCAAAATAATTAATGAAATTATCTCTGACAACGTTTCAATTGAAATGATTTTTTTGAGTATAACTGTCGGGGTTCATATTTGAATCTCGGAATCTTCATCCTGTCTCTAAAATTGAATAAACCTAGAGCGGAAGCTGAGTGTTCATAATACGGAAACTTCAAGTTAATAACTCATTTGGTATTCACTTCATCTTCAATTAGATATTTTACTGCTTTTTGCAAGTTCGAAAGAGTTCAAACAGAAATCATCGAAAACAATTCAATTTGACAAGATGAGTAGAAGCTCCTTCGCAAAAAACCCCTTCCACATGTCTGTCAAATGAGGCTTGATTACAGTTCTTCACATAGAGAGCTGAGCTGCAATAACATTTGAAACGAAAGACATTTTGACATTTCTGTGATATTTCACAATTTGATATTTTATTGACGTATGTGAACTCATTCCATGATTTCACCAGATTCACGGTAAAATTCATAAATACTCATAATATTCTTCAGTTTTTCAGTACACTTTCGTTTTCGTTGACAGTTCGCTCAGATATTTATATAAAAACTACTCATATTGATATGATACAGCGCTTTGTCGAACACAATTTAATGCATTTTAATCTCTAGGGCAGAGATCGTTGCTATTAACTATATTAACAGAAAATGTTGAGTAGAGAAATGAAACAATTTTTAATCACGAATAATAGATTATTGGATATCCATAGTTGAAAACGTTTTCCGGAAATATTCCAGAAGAATACGAGTATATACCCGAATTTCAAGAATCGCGCCTAACAGAAACAAAAATCCTTTCACTTAATTCTGTTTCAAATTTCAGAGTCAAGGTTCGAATTATATTGAACACACAAATATTTGAACCAACAGAACGAATAAAATTTTTGGATTTCTTGTCAGAGAACGATGAAAATAAACCCACAATTCTTTGAGAAATCTGGTATCCATAATTGAAATGTATAGATGATAAGTTTCACAGAATTAGATGAATATAGAGATATATTGAACGAATGACCCTTGCCTTGGTTTCACAGTAATTTAATGAAATTGTTGCTATACGATTGTTTCGTGCTGTTTACTCATTTTCAAAACCTGGACTCATTCTAGATGGATAGGGTAACACCCTCAAACAATTGTAGAACAATCATTTGATTGAATGTTTGTGAACCCAAGCCAGAGTGGTATTCATTCAATATAAATGATTTTAAAAGAATTAAGCTTTTCAGGTTGGCGGCACTGGTTGGTAATGGCATCCAAACGTCATCTGTCAGAGTGAAAAGTTGTCGGTATACTCTGCCATTGTGAAAATGTTGTATCATGGAAAGACTAATAAACGAGCAACTATTGCAAATAGAAGATATTTACTATCAAAATTCGTGTTCTGTGAAAAATGTGTATCGTTTGTTACGATCATATTATGGTCGTCATAATCGACCTGGTGAATCAACAATTTGTGCTGTTATCACCAAATTTCGCACCAAGTTTACTTTGTTGGACTTCAAACCCTTGTCTCGCATGCGTACAGTGCGCACTGAAGAGAATATTGCAGCCGTAGCGTGTTATTGAGGATCGTGAAATGCCAATTCGTCGCCATTTTCAGCAATTGGGCATGTGTTACTCAACCACATGGAAAATTTTACGTGTTGATTAAGCTTATGAAATTCAACTTCTGCAAGAATTGAAGCCGAATGGCATATCACAACGTCTAATTTTTTTAAATGAAAAATAGTGCATTTCTAGCTCAACGTTTATGTAAATAAACACAACTGTCGCATCTGGAGTGATGAACAGCCACATGCCATACAAAAATTACCGATGCATCACGAAAAAACGACAGTTTGGTGTGGTTTATGAGCTGGTGGCCTCATCGGTCCATTTTTCTTCAAAGACGACCGTGGAAGAAACGTTACCGTCAACAGCGAACGATATCCAGCCATGATACGCAACTGTTTTTTGTCCCAGTTGGCTGAGTTGAACTTGGTTGACATGTGGCTCCATCAAGACGGTGCCACATGCCACACAGCTCCTGAAACAATGGACATGTTGAAGGATGAATTTGGTGAGTACCTATCTCTCGAAACGGCCCTTTGAATTGGTCGCCAAGATCATGCGATTTGACACCTCTGGATTATTTCTTGTGGGGTTTTATAAAGTCGTTGGTGTCTGTGGACAAGCTGAACACGATTGAATCCTTACAAGCCGAAATGTTCGAAAAAGTGACACAAAATTGAACCTTCCGAATGAATCATTTGATATGGAGCAGCGGACAACATTTACAAGAAGTTATCTTCAAAATGTAAATGGCAAAATCCAACTTATCAATTTCAGTGACAATTTTGAATATATGATGCAAATTGAGTGTTTCATTCGATTTAAAAAAAAAGTCTAAAAAATCCCCCACAATTTAATGATAACTTGAAATCAACCAAGAGATCAGCGAACAAGCTATCATCTTCGAATAGAAAAAATTTATTGATGCAATCTCAATTGTTACATTTTAAGCACAGGTCTTTCATATGGAAATATTGAAAAGTATATTTACAATGAATTGTATTAGTCAAAAAGTCAAAAAATTAAAAGAGTTAAAATTGAGAAAACAAGAATAATGAAAGTTGAAAATGAGAAACGAAGTAGATAAACGAACCTTTAATACAAAATCTGTTAAAAAGTCATCACATAAATATTAGTTCTTTCGCAATGAGCCACTTGATTGAGCCACTTAAATTTGGTTCGGCCATAGAGTTCCTCACCGGAGAAAATATCTTGTTATAAAATTCAAAACAATAGAAATGTTGACCATTTTGTGAATTGCCGAGATCTTGTTCATTATTTGTGTTGTATATATGAAATCTATATTTGAGGGATTTTTATGACAATAACTCAATCATCCGTATATAATTTTGTATTATTCTTTTATAAATACAAGTCGAAGTCAGGATTTCTTTTTGTGAAAATGTGAATGTCTAGATTTAGCTCCAAAGACGTATAGAAGTTTGAAAAAATATGTTATTACTTTTCACAAAAATATATATTTTATTTTGAAAGTTTTTAGCATTAACAGGCTTTTTTAATATGAAAAAGTTTATTTCTGTTGACGTTTCGTTGTTATATTACAACTTTGTCAAAGTTGTAATATAAATTCATTAGTTTTGACAAAGTTGTAATATAACAACGAAACGTCAACAGAAATAAACTTTTTCATATTAAAAAGCCTGTTAATGCTAAAAACTTTCAAAATAAATACCTCAAACAGGCAATAAATCGATTTCAAGATATATATATATATATATATATATATATATATATATATATATATATATATATATATATATATATATATATATATATATATATATATATATATATATATATATATATATATATATATATATATATATATATATATATATATATATATATATATATATATATATATATATATATATATATATATATATATATATATATATATTTGGAAAATGGACACTTTCTCCAATTGCAAGTATTACAATTTTTTCTGTTAAAAGATTATATTCTAATTGGCTATTCGATCGTAAATGCACAAGTTCTCCTCAGAAAGCACGCGAATCAAAATGGTGGATGCTATTTTGAATGATATTTCAACTGGAATATTTCTCCTACGATACAACGCTAACACAAAAATTAGCGAATGAATTTTCTTCTCAAAACTCATTTCCTACTATAGAAATTATGTATATCTGAATCGAAAAACTCGAGAAATCATTTCTACTATCCATTGAACATTAGCAACATTTGTGGGCTTTTTGCGTAACAAAGAGATTTGTAGGGGATAAAACTTTCTTTCGATTGGAGTCGAATTTTTATTGAAATATGTCCAAATTTATATTGTAATATGTCCAAATAATAGAGTAAATGGTGTGCATTCAGTGATAAACTTTTCTCTTTCGCTATCATGAAATATCAATAATTGCACAAAATTTCTTAATTTATAGATTTGCAGAAATATTGAAATGTAACTTGAAATAATTCAACTAATTTTGTTGAACTTGTCTAATTCTTTTGGTTTCCATATTTTGGATCACTTTTTTCATTTTCAACAATAAATACAATACTATTGGGACAGCTAATAATATGTATCTATAACTTAATATCAACTAGTTCAGTTTTTATTGGAAACATTCTGGTATTTCTCACTTGATTTCAATACATTCCGATTTAGTGCAAATTTTCGTCCTTTCTTTGAGCAACTAAATGATATTAAGTTTATTTATATGAATGTACATTTAGTTTATAATAAATAATTAATTGTGAGAAAATGTTGAAATAGATTCTAATAAGTTGAATATAATATGAATAAATATCTTGAGAAAGTGTCGGAATGGTTGGCATTAAACAAACGAACTCTAATTGTCAATAAAACAGTATACATTAACTTCGGAAATCATTGTGATGGTGTGCCAAAAAATTTTATCTCAAATAAAAATAATAATAGACTAAACAGAGTGAATAGTTGTAAATACTCGGGTATGCAGAGCACAGAAAAATGGTTTGGCACAGGGCAGCGTCCTTGTCCCCTTGCTATACAATATCTAAAGCAACGCCCAACAAATTATCCCAGGAACAAGGCAGTTTCCTTATGCTGACGACACAGCAGTAGAAACGCAAGCGGACTCCTTTGAGGAGGTGGAACACTCTCTTACAGTGGCCCCTAGCACCTTATCATTTTTTTTTCATCACAACTTTCTGCGGCCAAATCCACAGTAATGTTATCTGGGAGGGCGAACAACTTGAACACTGTATTACACCAAAATATCTAGGTGTAAAACTCGACTGAACCCTATCTTATAAACAACATTGCCTGGATACAAAAATTAAAGTAATGGCCAGAAATAATATCATCAGCGAACTAACTATAAATGAAGAACTGACCAGTGGCTTCAACTTACAATACAAAACATGGAGATCTTTAAACCAACTGAGAACGGGCGTCTGCCGCTGTGCTTCGAATATGTTCAGATGGAGTCTATCTGGGAGTAACCTGTGTGAGTGTTGATCTGTACAAACCATGAACTACCTTCTAGCTTGCTCTCACACAGATGTTTCATCCACCTTAGAAGATTTCATCTCTGCAAGCCAAGCGAGAGTAGATGTAGCAAAATATTGGGAAGACATTTGTCTGATGACATTATAGTTGATGATCAGACTCGAAAAGTAAAGTAATACCTGGGTATAATGTTTGATTGTAATATGAGATGGCATGAACAAATTACTTATATAATAAAAAACAAAATACTCAAGAATCATCTTTTATAAAACATCGAGTCATTTAGTAACAAAAATATCAATTTTGATCTATTATGCTCTCTTCTATAGCATTATAAGCTACGGCATATTTGCATGGGGGGGAGCCTATAAAAATAATCTGGATCAACTACAAAAAATACAGAGTGGACCATTGAAATTTGTTTTTGAAAATAAGTTTGTTAAAAAGAAATCCATGACTTTACATCAGCTGTTTTCTCTGGACGGTCTAATTATTACTGTAATGATCTCAAAAATATTTATATAAACTCAGCTAGTAAAACTAGGCATAAGATTATACCACTGCCAAGGGTACAAAGGACCTTAAGCGACAAGAGTTGGTGCATAAAAGCAATAAAAATTTTGAATCAACTGCCAAATAATTTGAAATATTTAGATAGATTTAACTAAAAAATCATCTTATGAGAAATTGGAAGTGTGGGCATACGAAAACATACTGTTATGCATTAAACTAAATATTAAATATTATGTATTGAGAATAAAAAAAAATATTTTATTTAATATTATTGATGACAGTTTTATTGCCATCAGCTATTACATAAGTCGGTCTCCGTAGATTAGTCGGTAGAATACCTGACTATGGTGCGGTAGAACTCGGTTTCGAGCCCCGCTGAAGGCATGGGTGTTTGTGTTTGTCTATGATATGAGAAGTTTAAATAATGATATATGCTGGGTAATGTACATTGATTACAAACCCAATGGCCGTTCTGAAACGGCGTTAAACTCTAAGTCCACTGAAAACTATTACATATGTTTATTACCAAGGTATAAAAAGCCAAATGGAATGAGAATGAAAAAAATATATATTAGTGTAGGAGAGGTATTGTATGAATGAGTTATGTGTGGCTGGAAGATTTCTCGTGTGCTTACACACGATAATCATACTGGAATTATTATTTTAATATTATTATTCTATTTCTTTTTTCTTTTCTTTTTCCTTTTTTTTTTGTAAACCAGACCTTCGAACATGAAATATTATTTTCCTCTCCAGGATTTGCGGCGAAGATAAAACTTTTATTTTGTTCAATAATTGTACTTGAGATTGCCTGTAAATTTTCCTATGTAACTCTGAATTTAAATAAATAAATGGTATCTTTCCCTCTAAAATTTAGGTTGTTCTATTTTCGTGTTATTCAATTCGTGTGAACTTAAAGTTTTTCAATCAAAAGGAATACAATACAATCCTTATATTCAATTTGGTACATCACTGATTTCTCGAGAACGGATTATTCATTTTCAAGTCTGTATGCTTTGTTACAATCGGGCCAATTGTTATACGAGAACTCAATCAACAGTATTGAAAATGAAAAAATTGATTAAAAACTGAATGAAATTATTCCCATCGTCTTGCATTCTGGATAATTCATTGTATTAATAATCAAAGTAGGCCTTCAAAAATAGAAAGAGTGGTTCACATTTGTGAGGTGACTAAAATCCTCAGTTTCTCTGGTATAGAGATATGTATATATCGTGAAGTCGTGTGAGAGGCACCTGTTTTTGGATCGCTCCGTCTGTTGTGCATATCAAACTATGAAAACTTTCGATTTATGCAGTATATTTCACACCAAATTGTAGAACAATAGTGTGATACTGAAACTCGAAGAGCTTGATTTACGTTACAAATTATCAATGAAGCGGATTTTTCGGTGGTGGAAACGCATTCTCAATATGCAATACAAAGTGACTTGAAAATCTGTTGATTGATGGAACATTTGTTATATCATCAGTGTAACCGTGTAAATAAATAACATTACAATATTTGATTTTATGATTGTATTAAATATCATCGTCGGACAAGTAATGAGATTCCAACAACATCCGAGGTTTAACAAATGTTACTTCGGTGCTTAAAAAATTAGAAGAAGATAATAACATCACGAATAAATGCATGCAACTTATTGAGGATAATACCTTTAGTGAAAAATCAAGTGCAAACCGATCGAGAAACAAAAAAATATTCTGATGTACTATTAATTAAACCAGTAAAGGACCAAAAATGTGATCTTACTCGAACTACCGCATAAAATGGATCCAGGTGAATTGAAAATAGTCATAAGTGGTATGAAAAATGTGAAAAAAGGTGGAGTTATGATTAACTGCGATGGGAATAGAACTAAAAAAAAAATTGCTGCTAAAGCCACTAAGGAAGTTGGAAATATATATGAAGTCGTTGAAGGAAAATCATACAATCCCAAAATAGCCATCAGAGAAGTTGAAACAAAATATCTCGTCTATGAGGATGGGGAAATATGAAAACTATTTTTAAACAGAATGATTTAAAAGATGTTGATGTAGGTATATATTGATGATAAAATAAAAATATTGCAATAATTTGCTATAAAATCAAAGAGAAACTATCGCAATCTAATATTGAAAGTACATTCTTCGCTGTATGACAACATGAAATCAAGGAATAAGATTAAAATTGGATGGCGACAATGTTTGGTGTCTGACTATTACAGTGATGCGCTGCTATAACTGTGCTGGATATAATCATTTCTCAAAGGATTGAAAAATTACCAGAGCATGTAGTAAATATTCTGAAAGTCACCAAATTACGGAATGGACTTCAATATCAATTTTCAAAATCAATAAATATAAAAATTGCACAAAAAAGGTTGAAAAGTTTAGATTAAACCTTGATGTCAATCATAAGGCATCTGACCCCGTGTGTTCATGTTACGAAAGGATTGTGGAAAATATCAGTAGCAAAACAGCATATGCTTAGTTATAGCAATCAGTACCCTATAGCAGGGGTTCTCAATCTTTTTCAAAGACTGTACCCCTTAGTGAAGTATTAAATTTCTGCGTACCCCTTCGTTATTGAAAAGGTGGTGTGTTAAATAAAAAACACGTTTTTACATATTAAACACAATATATTTAAAACACATTACAAAACATTAATGAGAATGATGAGCTTGTTTCTTTTTACATAGTTCATCAATGTTGGACTCTAGTTTTGATAAATATAACCTTAAATCGTCCTCAACATTAAGTTTGTTTCTGTACTTATTTTTTAGGTATGTTATGCTAGAAAACCCTCTTTTACATAAGTAGGTAGTGGAAAAACCAATAAGAATTTTAAGTGCAGTACTTGCAAGTTCTTGGTATTCATTTCTAACACCGCTCCAGAAGTCTAATAACGTAGCACTCTCAAATTTAGTTTTTAGTGACAGATCACATGATAGTTCAATCATTTGTTCTTTCCTCTGATCCAATTCCTTATTACAATCTTCATGAACCTACTCCGCGTACCCCCAGAAATTTTTCGCGTACCCCTTGGGGGTACGCGTACCACAGTTTGAGAACCACTGCCCTATAGTATTGTATATTTCAACTGCCAGGGCTATCTTAATAACAAAACAAAAATTGAAGAACTAGTTTCTGACTGGAAACCAGACCTTTTATTTTAAGTCGAAACACATATAACCGATGATATACTTACTCGTGCATGAAATACATATTGAGGGTTACAGGATAGTAAGTTGCACATCAAATAATAAACGAACAGGGGGTGTCTTGTTATTATTGAGAGATCACATTTCCTACAAAATTAGATCTATCTTATCGAAAAATGGCTATTTCTGAATGATAACTGTTGGGATAAAGTTTGGTGGACTAGATGTTCGATATCGGCTTTGTACAAACAAATATTTTTCTTGATGACTTGGAGGACATTTTTGAATTGTTTGGTGAATTCGATGGTGAAATTATATGCGTTGGTGACTTCAATTTAGATTGGAATAGATATACATATTATACAAATAAATGTAGAAATTTAATACATCACTACGGATTAAGACAAATAGCCACTGAAAACACAAGAATCACGAAAGACAGCTCTTCCTCAAGAGATCATAGTCGAGAAAATCCATGGAACAATGACATCAGTGATGTAAATGAATTGGCATTTAATTTTATCGAGCCTATTTAATCCATATTGGATGAATTGTGCCTTTAACTATAGAATCACACAAAATTATTTACGTGATATTAAGTACGAGCTAATCTAGAGAAATCTAGATTACGAGGCTCAAATGTTAAGTTCTGTTCAAGACTGGGTAGAATTTGAGAGGCTAAAGAATCTTACAACAATGAATTAAGGGATTCAAAGAAGAGATATTATCATCAGTTGACTCATCAGAGTACGAGTGAGAATAACTGGAGAAATCTTTAACACGTTCGCCAAAAAATCTTACTATAGGCCAACTAATATCAATTTTGGCAATATGTCACTTGAAGAAAATTGAATTCGATTCAATTAATTATTCATTATTAGCTAGAGGATAATACTTCCTACATACCGAAATATAATAATTATGACCGTTACCTAAAAATAATGAATACATATGGCTCTCTTTCCATATTTGAAGCAATCAGTATGAGAGAATTGAAAACAAAGTCTCTCAGGAGCACATCACCAACCAAGGATGAAATTACCACAGGGATAATAAAGGATGTTTTCAGAGTGGTAGGAAATAGACTATTGAACGTCATCAATGCTTCTCTGTTTGTGGTGTGTTTCCCAAATTTTAGAAGATATCCGTTGGTTCTAAAGTTACTGGTTCTAAAGTTGGAAAACTCAATTATGTGTGAAGAATTCTAAGGAATACATACTTTGACACTGTATGGAAAAGTCTCAGAGGTTTTGTTAAGCTTCTAGCATTTAGACAATTTCTTTCAGATAAGCTGAAAAAAATAGTTTCGAGGGAAAGGTTAATGAGAGGTTTAAATCATACTTATATGATAGTTATCAAAAAGTCAAATTCGGTAATACTGTATCGTCAACTATTGAAACTGTATACGGAAAATATCATGATATTTTGAAAATGATGTATAATCGAAACGCGTAAATAAAAGTTTTTGTATTATTGAAGATAGTTATTATTTGTGGAAGTTATTTGATGACATTAACCTAGTAAAAAATAAACCTAAATATAAAAGTGTCAGGAAATTTAAAACGAATTTATATATATATATATATATATATATATATATATATATATATATATATATATATATATATATATATATATATATATATATATATATATATATATATATATATATATATATATATATATATATATATATATATATATATAAATTCGTTTTACGTTTCGATTATACATCATTTTCAAAATATCATGATATTTTCCGTATACAGTTTCAATAGTTGACGATACAGTATTACCGAATTTGACTTTTTGATAACTATCATATAAGTATGATTTAAACCTCTCATTAACCTTGTCCCTATATATATATATATATATATATATATATATATATATATATATATATATATATATATATATATATTAAGTAAAAAAGAAACATACGTTGAAAACCTACACATTTTTCTATATAACAGCCGTTTACATATGTTTCAAGGTTATTGCCTATCGTCAGAACGGCGTAGTTCAAGTTAAAGATGAAAGTACTTGAAGAGATATATAAAAAATTGATATATAAAACACGAAACACAGTTTCGTACACGTTTTATACACCCAAAACATATTGGGAAGAGTCAACACAACGTTGCAGACGACAATGAAATACCGTCCGGCTATTGTGAGACTTTTATAGCTTCTGGAAATCCCAGACAATCTTAACGACAAAAGAATTATTCTAAAAATTATATTTAATGCAGGCAAACTAAAATTAAGTAAAAGAAACTTACGTTGAAAACCTACACATTTTTCTATATAACAGCCGTTTACATATGTTTCAAGGTTATTGCCTATCGTCAGAACGGCTTAGTTCAAGTTAAAGATGTAAGTACTTGAGGAGATATATAAAAAATTAATAGATAAAACACGAAACACAGTTTCGTACACGTTTTATACACCCAAAACATATTGGGAAGAGTCAACACAACGTTGCAGACGACAATGAAATACCGTCCGGCTATTGTGAGACTTTTATAGCTTCTGGAAATCCCAGACAATCTTAACGATAAAAGAATTATTCTAAGAATTATATTTGATGCAGGCAAACTAAAATTAAGTAAAAGAAACTTACGTTGAAAACCTACACATTTTTCTATATAACAGCCGTTTACATATGTTTCAAGGTTATTGCCTATCGTCAGAACGGCGTAGTTCAAGTTAAAGATGAAAGTACTTGAAGAGATATATAAAAAATTAATATATAAAACACGAAACACAGTTTCGTACACGTTTTTGTGTACATATTGGGAAGAGTCAACACAACGTTGCAGACGACAATGAAAGTCTCACAATAGCCGGACGGTATTCTGACGATAGGCAATATCCTTGAAACATATGTAAACGGCTGTTATATAGAAAAATGTGTAGGTTTTCAACGTAAGTTTCTTTTACTTAATTTTAGTTTGCCTGCATTAAATATGATTCTTAGAATAATTCTTTTATATATATATATATATAATATTCAACGAGACACGAGCTAGATTTATTCGATGAATACTCTCATTGTCAGGTAAACCAGAATCTAAAAAGTGGGGGCTAATTGGGAAATTTATTCGCTTGGATTTTTTGATTAAACGGACGTACAGTTTTATAAGTGGGTCTGTTGCGCAGGTGTATTCTCGTTATAATTGAATTACATATATACAATTCAACATAGAATGCTTTGCTGATGTCCAATTCCTAAAAGCATTCATAATCTCAATTTTTATTTCTACATCAGTTATATACACTTAACAGCAATGTTGCGTCAGATTACATTGATGTCAAGGAAGACTCATCACCAACTGTCACGGTAAGTTCAAATAAACACATAAATCTGGTCCGTGGCTATAAAAATATAATAAAAAAGTAATATCAATTTTTGATGTCCTCAGAAAGTCCAAAACAATATTGATAAATAAATTCGGTATGGCTTCAGGGTCGAAGGAATTACAAAAATTTCAAATGCAAAATGTATATATATATATATATTTATTTTATAATTGATTTATTGCCTGTTTAAGATAGTTTATTTCGAATGTTTCGATAACAGGCTTCTTTTAATATGAAAAAGTTCATTCTCGTTGACGTTTCGTTGTATATCACAACTTTGTCAAAACTAATGAATAATTGAATTTTATGAATTACTATCATATAGATATCAAATGTCAAACTTATTTATTAGAAAAATCAAATGAGTTTTTCTGTATTTTCACATTTTGATTTTTATCAGAGGAATATTTTTGACTTAGCATTCGCTTCGGAAGTTTTAGTCTTCTTCACCAAGAGGAAACCTCTGAAAAACTCATGGTAAGCATGGTGATTCTAATAAGTGTGATTTATACACACATATATATAATTACATAGTTGAGTTTTATACTTATGAACAATATAAATATAAATTCATATATAATATAAATTTTCAATTTATACATATTCTGAATAAAAACACATGTTTTTCACATTCTGATAAAAAACTTTATTGAAAGTTTTTTTTATACTCAAAGTATATATATATATATATATATATATATATATATATATATATATATATATATATATATATATATATATATGTGTAAGTATATA
Source organism: Henosepilachna vigintioctopunctata (assembly GCA_030704895.1). Lineage (NCBI taxonomy): Eukaryota > Metazoa > Arthropoda > Insecta > Coleoptera > Coccinellidae > Henosepilachna > Henosepilachna vigintioctopunctata. The sequence continues at coordinate 5,060,577 of JARQZJ010000063.1, read as the reverse complement.
TTAGAATATTCAGCCCACTCAAGACAATATTCAGAAAAAATAGATCATTCGAAACTTTATTACTGCATTCGTTAAAATCTTACCACAACTGATATTATAGTGATCCACAGTTGAAATATATAATTTCTCTCAAATTTGAAATTCCTTCAATTAACTATTTATCTGAAAAACCAATGTTTTTGTGGTATCATTCATCTTTTTTCTAACAAATTTTTCATTCTAATGAATTTAGCATTGTTGGATTATTGTTTTCAGAATTATTGTATTTCTGTTCTTCTGAAATATTGATATTGATTTGTTATTGAATTAAACTGGTTTTTCTCTGTTACTTCAAAGCCATTTGAAAACAAATTTAAGGCGTTGAAGAAAGAAGTTATTTTCATTAGGAAGCTATAATTCACAGAGTAAAATTTGACAACACTTTTTCAAAATAAAGTTGATTTCAAGAATTGAATCCTAGAATTTTTTTTTGCTATATAATTGCTGTATAATATTAGGCTCCCTTTCTGTCTCTCACTCTATATATAAATATTAGAACTGACCAAAGTCGTTCACTCTTAACCTTCACTGTCATTTCCAATATATGGAATCGAAGATATTTCTGATCAATTGTATTAAAAGTTTCAGAATATGATTGTATTTTCATGTTCTAAAGATGAGTTATCACATTGCAGTCAAGAATTCTTTTCAACAACTATTAATTTTTTTCAGTAGATAATTGTGCTTGTAAAAAAAATTTGAATATTTAAAATTGATTTATTGCCTCTTCACGATAACTTATTTCGAATGTTTCCAGCAATAACAGGCTTACTTCAATATGAAAAACTTTATTTTCATTGACGTTTTGTTGTATATCACAACTTTGTCAAAACTAATAATATTGTGTGTGTGTGTGTGTGTGTGTGTGTGTGTGTGTGTGTGTGTGTGTGTGTGTGTGTGTGTGTGTGATGCACTAGTACAGCTTTTGGTAACAGAAATAAATTCACAAAAAATCTAGGAAAGAAACAAAAAAATAGAAATACAAATTTAGGTACCCATCTGTGAGAAATAATCTGAGGACCTGATGTTTGAAAAATTTCAATTGATAAAGCTGACACAAACACCAAAAATTTTTAGAAATAGTTTTCAACTCGAACAGAAAATTTATACATATATATATATATATATATAAATATAATACCCGTTTGTATAATTCCTGAATAATTGCAACCAAAGAACAAATTAAATATTCAATGATGTGAGACTGAACTTTACAATCGTTCTTTACACGCTTTCACATCTGTTATTTTGGTTTCTACCTGTTTGGTTCCCCACTACCGTGTGTAAGACACTAAACTATGGTATAAATACCTGGAGAATTTCTTTAGTAGCCGATACTTGATCTTCCTGAAATTTGTGTTAAATCAAAATGTTTTGAAATCAAAAACGTTTAGTTTTTAATTTTCACAGATTTATGGCATCACAAAGTGAACAAAAATATTCCCAAAACAATTATTATAGTATCATCTCAAACACTGATGCGGAAAACTTCTTAGCGTACTTTCCCAAAATAGTCAACGATGTTGTGGATCATAATTTAGTTTCTTCTATATCAGAAGTTAACAAGAGACTTGCAGATGTGCTTAACTATAACGTACCGCACGGATCACATGCATCGCCGCATCTTTTAATATATAGCTACAAGTATATGGAAAATTACAATAAAACTTATGATGAAGAGAAAATGAGTGAAGCTTTCCAGATGGCTTGGTGCTTGGATATTGTAAGTTCATTTCGAATGATAATATTATTTCATGCAATTGTGTACATGAAAAGCCAGATATATTCATACATATTCTAGTTTATACCGTATTTCGTTGATTAATTGATTGATGATTGAACTGAAGAAGTCGGTAACTTCGCGACTCCATGCCTATACATCCGGTTCAGTGTCATATTAGTCCAATTCATTCTACAACAATAATTTTCAGGTTGATAATAATGGATTAAATGTTTAATGTGCCTTAGAAATATCTAAAATTACTCTGGAATGTTAATACTAACACATATGTTTTGTTCGAAATTATTTCTTCAGAAGTAAACATTTCATACACTTCTATTAATTTTCCAACATATTTTCATTCTTATTATATTCATTGAATGGAGGAACTCGAATATAACTGCAGTGTCATTAGTGGCCCAGTAAGAATTCAATCAACCAGACAATATTATTGAATTGGTTCAAATATTGAAATACTTAATTTCCGCAATTCTAACAGACTTTTTGCCAACATTGGGGGCATTACGTACCTGAAAATCATATCAAATTGAGAACATATTTGCCTCAAATGGACCAATAAGAGAATAAATTTTTAATGTCATTACTTATTTGTTATAGCATTTTATCCTATGTAGTCAATAAAGAGTAAATCATAAGCTTAAGTGTTTGAGTTTAAGTTTATATTCAATTATAATGGATTTACATCAAGTAAACGCCAACACTATTAAATATCTCCAAAATTACTCTGGAATGTTAATACTAACACATATTTTTTGTTCGAAATTATTTCTTCAGAAGTAAACATTTCATACACTTCCATTAATTTTCCAACATATTTTCATTTTTATTATATTTATTGCATGGAGGAACTCGAATATAGCTGCAGTGTCATAAGTGGCCCAGTAAGAATTCAATCAACCAGACAATATTATTGAATTGGTTCAAATATTGAGATACTTAATTTCCGCAATTCTAACAGACTTTTTGCCAACATTGGGGGCATTACGTACCTGAGAATCATATCAAATTGGGAACATATTTGCCTCAAATGGACCAATAAGAGAATAAATTTTTAATGTCATTACTTATTTGTTATAGCATTTTATCCTATGTAGTCAATAAAGAGTAAATCATAAGCTTAAGTGTTTGAGTTTGAGTTTATATTCAATTATAATGGATTTACATCAAGTGAACGCCAACACTATTAAATATCTCCAAAATTACTCTGGAATGTTAATACTAACACATAAGTTTTCTTCGAAATTATTTCTTCAGAAGTAAACACTTTATACACTCCTATTAATTTTCCAACATATTTCCATTCTTATTATATTTATTGAATGGAGGAACTCGAATATAACTGCAGTGTCATTAGTGGTCCAGTAAGAATTCAATCAACCAGACAATTTTATTGAATTGGTTCAAATATTGAAATACTTGATTTCCGCAATTCTTACAGACTTTTTGCCAACATTGGGGGCATCACGTACCTGAAAATCATATCAAATTGAGAACATAATCTTTGCCTCAAATGGACCAAAAAGAGAATAAATATTCAATGTCATTACTTATTTGTTATTGTTAACGTGAAGGTTTCAGTTCACAGATATTACCTATTTATACATACTTCCATTCAATGAAATCAGTAACAGAAGTTGAGAATGGAAATATATTTAAAGAAACACATGCCCAAATTCAAAAGCTATGACCTGCTACAATAGGCTTCACCGAAATGAAGACCTTGACAACTACTAGGATGGAAGAAAATCTAAACGGCTAGAACAACATGACATAAAGTGATCGTCCCAGACTTTATGGAGATAACTGATATTTTCGAAGTAGTTAGGTGAAAATCAAGTTAAAGATATATAATTATACTCTTAATGTGCAACACGTGTTTGACATTTCAATTCACGATGAAGCTTTCGTAACGCTTGAACTTTATCAATATTTTAAGTGAATAGACATTTCTTTCATAATGATTATCAGTGCAATTACATTTCATTACAGATAATCGTTCACAACAGACATGAAGTATTTGAATTGATTAATTGTGAGTTTCATAAAAACTCAAGTCAGGTTGTGCAATGTTGCACAAGGTGGTGTCAGGTTAGTTCCTTATAGTTAGATAATACTTGATGTACCAATAACAGTTGTTGAAATAGATTCATTGAAAAACCTTGCGCAGAGAGCTCACATCTACAAAAATTCACATTTTTTTTGTAACACTTGATGAAACATCATCAAATATATAAATGATATAGGTAATTGAAAAATACTTTGGAATAATCGACAGAATTGTTCGAAATGCTCGACACTTCTTCAGTCTACTAACCTATTTTCCATAATTTTACAAAATCTCACTGTAACCAAAATGGACTAGTAACCCAAAACAAAAGTCGAGTCTAGCAAACAATTTTGTAGAATTTTGCTTAGAGTTTAGAATTATACATTACATTGAATCTATTGTTCAAATATAAGATTACTTGGTCAGAACAAAGAATGAAGCCACGATTGATGGGTTCCATTTCCAGATGGTCATTTGTTGACCATTTGACTCATAGACGAAGGTCCACAATTTTTGAAACCGAAAAAAATAATAGGTTAAAAAAGGACGAGAAGATAACAAAAACCAAAAGAAAAATAATTTACGAGCGATCTGAGGTCGGGAAGTGGAAGGGGGTGAGTTTTTAAGGGTAAAAAACGGTGTACCTCGATTTCCGGCAAAACTACAAGTCCTATGGAAAAAATTGAATGACAAAGTTAAAGGTAATAAAGTAGGTACCTTCAACTTTTGAAATCACAATTTTTTCATATAGCCTCAAAATTCATGTGAAAAATTCAAGTAATAAGTTTTTGGTTTTTTATTTTCATCTTATGCAAAAAAAATTTTTTTTCACGAAATTTTGTTAAAACACACCTTTCTATGTCCTAAAGACACAAATTTTTTTGATTTGAAATATTTATTTATTCACCTTATTTTGACTCAATGTCGAAAAAACATCCTAATTTTCAATGGAAAATTCTCGCATCAAAAAAACAGCTTTTAAAAAACCGCCGGGGTGTTTTTTGTTCCTTGAAATTTCTTCTTTCCGATAATGTAGAAAAATATACACATTACTATGGTAAATGTTCTCAGAAAATGCAAAGAAAAGAAAAAAATTCGAATCCGAAAATTTTTTCCCCCTTTAAATCCTATATTTTTTGCAATCTTCATGATTTATGGATTTGTAATTTTGATGTTTATCAATGTAACATAGAATCTTACATTTTTTAAGCATTCAAAGTGTAAATTTTACTAAATAGCGCAAAATTGTACATAAAAAAAATTTCGGATTCGAGTTTTTTCTTTGCATTTTCTAAGAACATTTACCATAGTAATGTATTAAAATTTTTTATATTATCAGAAAGAAGAGATTACAACGAACAAAAAACTTCCCGACATTTTTCAAAAAGCTGATATTTTGACGCGAGAATTTTCGATTGAAAATTAGGGTAGTTTTTCGATATTAAGTCAGAATAAGGTGAAAAAATTAATATTTCAAATCAAAAAAATTACAGTGTCTCTAGAACATAGGAAGGTAAGTTTTCACAAAATTTTGTGAAACAAAAATTTTTTTTGCATAATTTAAAAAAAAAAACCAAAATTTTGATTATTGTTAATACATAAATTTTGAGGTTAAGTGAAAAAAGTGTAATCACAAAAGTTATACGTCTCTTTATTACCTTTAACTTTGTCATTCAAGTTTTTCCATAGGACATGTTGTTTTGCCGGAAATCGAGGTACACCGTTTTTTACCCTCAAAAACTCACCCCCTTCCACTTCCCGACCTCAGATCGCCCGTAAAATATTTTTACTTTAATTTTTGTTATATTTTCGTCCTTTTTTAAGACATCCACAAACATAGAAATCCAGCCTTGTATTGGAAAACAGTACATGTTCTTACACACATAAGTTTTACAAACCTCCGATACACAAACGTGTGTCAATTGAAAACTTCAAAGATATAGTAAATATTTCTAATTCTTCAGTTGAGATGTATGTCCTTAGTGATTGATGACGTGATAGATGACTCCGAGCAAAGAAGAGGTGAAAAAACTTGGTACAAACTACAAGGGAATCAAGCTATTTGTGACGGTTTACTCTTACAGCCCTGCTACTTAAAACTGCTAGAAAAGTATTTTGGGCTTAAAGATAGTTATGTGCAAATATTGGATACCTTCAACAACGCAGGAATCGATACAGTAGTTGGAGAGTCGCTACATTTCGAAGTACAAAAGGTAAAATCATTCACAACGGAAAATTTCAGGATGATTGCAAAACATAAAACTTCCCCAATTGGTTTTCATGCTCCACTGAAACTGGCTAGCCTGTTATCGAACCAGAATATCAATTTTAAAGATAGGAGTATTTCTATCATACTGGATGAATTAGGAATTTTGCATCAAATACAGGTTCGTTTATTTGAATAATACTGAAAATTCTGTAATGTTCGAGTATGTACAATATCGACTTCAAACTCGTCTTTGATATTAATCAGTATGTGAGGATTGAAGATTCTAAACGATGTTATGTCTTACTATAATTAATCAGGAAATTATATTTACGGTATAATAGTTGCGTTGATAATAAAATTCATGAATAACAGGTTGGGAGATTTATTTGGTTTGGAGAGGTGTATTAACGAATTCTTGCCCATTGGTATTCATATTGAGATTTTGTTTTTATAATGAGAAATATATAATAATTTTTTTCACATATATTTTGGAATGAATCTATGACACGTGTTTCAAATAAGTTTACTTTGAATGCTGAATGAATAATAAGTTAGGAATATGTAATCACAGTTGTCAGATGATTATGTTTATATTGCAGAATTGTGCGGGTGTACAGCAGTGACCTGAGTTAATATTTGTATGGAAAATTACAATTGATTGAATTTTTTGGATTTACACTTTATTGACTACATAGCATGACGCGTTTCGTCGTTACAAACGACTTCTTCAGATGCTTAAATTTGTGTTGGGGATGTTTGGTTTTGGTTTTACAATATTCAACTCTAGAATTCTATCGGAAATGAAACTGAACTTTTGGCTCTATGTAACTTCAATCAGAACAATATATCTCAGTAATTTGGATTTCAGTTATTTGAATATTTCTGAAAACTTTGACAAATAATTTTGACCTCAGAACAATATATCTCAGCAAAAAAATATTTCTGAAAACTTTTTTTTTTGACCTCCAGAAAAAACATCAAATAGAGTCTAATATAAATTACCAGAATTTGTCAAAATGAAACTTGAAGCTATCCTCAATTTTCTGAAACTTCTAGAAAATTTATACGAGTGCTCGGAAGAAATCGTCGAATTTGGCATTATCGAAAATTTGTTCAGCTCATTTTTGAAGTGGCAACCATAGATTTTCTCACGCCAGTGTATTCAATCTTGAAAGTTTAGAGTTAAAGTTTTTTTTGCAGAACCGATCAATAATTAGCAAAAAACATTTCAATTTGTTAAACATTCATGGAGAACTTGACATGTTTATTGAAACAGAGACTTCGAGTTTTCTTCTCCGCAATATAGAAGAAGCGACATAGAACACTTATGGCACCATGACACTGCTTTATTAACAAAGTTTGAGCCCAAACACTTATATATTTTTTTTGTAAACTCGACACTTGTAGCGCTCTAAATTTCTTGAGGAGAATGAGACCCACAAAAGAGATCTTTTTTCTTATAATTGCCGCAGAAAATTCAGATTTATCGAATTTCAACAAAAACCTTTCAATTTATATATATATAGGGTTGTATATTTAGACTTAAACTCCACTGAATTAGCTGGCGTTGAGATGGAATGAAATGTATTCGAGTATTATTACTAGAGACCGGATTTTAAGCATTATAAAACGCTTGTTATATGCATGCAAATATGCATGAAAAATGCTTGAAATATGCACGAAAATTGGCAGAATATGCAAAATTGAAATGATATTTTAGGAACACCCAAAATAAAAAATGAGAAACATTAGTTTTTTCTATTTCAAAGTCAGCATTGAATGAGTGTTCTGATAGGAGATAATAATTACAGTAACATTACATGATATTAAAATTATTTAAAATTTTTGTAAAAGTAAACAATCAAGTATTTTTCCAAATTTTTCCAAACAAAACAAATGAAAAAGCTTCGCTCCACATCGACTCAGATAACTGGGCAGAATTTGAACTTGGGTGCTATATTAGCACTTATAGTTTCTGGCAAAAGTTCTGTCGTCCCATTAATGAAACTATCAATTTGACACAAACTTTCAAAACCTGGGTTATTGTTCAATATGTTCTCAAACTTTTCTTTAAATTTATCTTGTCGATGTATTCCTTGAGCAAAGCACGTAACACGAATCAAATTGGGATAAAATATTCGAAGGGCCTTGGCGGCCTTGATCATATAGCATGCAGCATCTGACAGAAATATTGATACTCTTTCTTCTACAGCTGAGTCAGGAAATATTTTTTCAATCTCCTGATTTATAAATCTGGCTATCGTAGAATGATTTGTCTTTTCTAATTATTTGCAGGCCACCAAATAGGAAGAAGAAGGCTCCAGTTGTAATGAACCAACAGTCAAATTCGCTATTTAACGTCCACAACTGTCTGTAGCTTCGTCAGCTGAAATCCAAATGAAGTTATCTTCGAGTTCATTCCTTATTTTTTCCATTACATGCTGATAAATTTGTCGGTATATAATTTACGCAATATTTATTTAAAGCCATACTTTTTTAGAAATTGTTTGATTGTAGGATTGTTAATTTTATACAGGGGAATATTACTTGCGAGCAATGCTTCGCATAAATCTATACTACATTGGTTGTTTTGTTTGCATTTAGAGCTAGCTGTAGATGCGGTTATAGTTTGTTGTCGTAGACCTTTCTTTTGGAATCCTGCGATGTGATGACTTGTTTTGATATGTTGGGTCTATTTTTTTTGCACGAAATATTTTTCTGGCAAATTCGACAATATAAAACAATTCCGTCGTATGCAGATGTTCCAGGAAGGTCAGTTATTTACGGAGACACACTTTTTTCTTCAGGAGGCATGGTACGCTTCAAATTTCACACAAATAAATAAAAAACTAAACTAAATACTTATTTATACTTGACGTGCGAGCACTCAAGTCAAGTAAGAATAAACAAGTAATAATTTATATGCGTAATAGGTGGAACAACTTTGTAGTAGGCGAGAGTGACGCTCTTGTGTCTTTTTCATTTTATTATCGTAACTGTCAAAAGAAAAGACGCGCGTGGCTACTGACTCTGCGTTCTGGGTTGAATTCGCATTGTACTGCATTCGGAAAAATATTGTTAATGTACCCATAATATGCAACATAACTAGATCTTAGGTAAAATATGCTATTACCGCTGAGAATGGCTAAGTAAGCAAATGCATATGCAAATATGCAAATGCATATAATCCGGTCTCTAATTATTACACAATATGCTAGATTTTTGAGCAGTCATTAGTTTTTCCAAAATCTTGAGAAGATTTATTAGAAAGCCACAAATTCTACTGAAATAAATTCTGACAATATTCGACCTGAAACTGTTCATATTTCTGGAGACATTTGAACAACATCTGTCTAAAGGAATTGGAAAAACTGAAAACTGAGACTTCAAGACACAAAAATGAAATATTGAATTGACTCAATGAAGCCTTGTATTGAAAATAGATCGAATACATTATGTATTTTAAATGAAAGCGAATTGAAACTCATGGTAGATTCCAAGAATGCCATAAAATGCTTAATATTTTATTGAGAAGAGCCAAGTGGGTATCCCTATCCGTAAGTCGTACAGAGCTTAATATATATCAGCGGAAACGGACTTGTAAAATCAAATGTAAATCTTACAATTATCAAACTTACGAGAAACAGTTTCCCCAGTCAGATTCATATCGACTGAGCTCATTCTGGTTCCTGTTGTCCTTCTAATCCAGCCAATGTAGGATGAAGCAGTAATTCGAGACACGTGTCGTCCATTAATTTTTTAACACGTGAAAAAAAACATAATATCGTTTGAGTTTGAATAAGTCTCATTCAGTTTCGACTTCATCAATTGTTAATTATGTTTAATTACACGACCTTGTTCAAGCCCACTCCTCATATATTTAGATAGCTACGCATATATTCGATTTGAATATTTGATTTGACACGATTGGTTCATATTAGTTGAAGAAATCTATACTACTGAAGTAATTTATATCATACATAGTGTTGATTAAACCACTCGAACAGTATTTTTATTTGTGATAGTTCATGAGTTTTTGTTTCGGTTTGATAAATGAATAGAACTTATCCAGTGAAGCGAAAGGAATCGGTTTCTCCTACTTTGTACAAAAGTCTTCGACAATTTGATAATTTGATCAATGATACTTTTTAACACTGCCTCAAATAATAAAAAATTCTTGAATATTCATTTGACTTCGGAATGAATCTTACGAAATATTTGAATGTTTACAACTGCTACGTGGTATAAATTCATTTCGAAAATTTGAATTTCAACGACAAAGTATTGTTTTCCAGGTCTTAACATTATCATTGAACGATTATGATGTACCTAAATAGATACTTTATTCGTGTTGAGTGCAGAATTCATTGTAGAGAAGTCATATAAAAGAACAGAAGAAAGAAGATAAACGGGCTTACCAAGACTGGGACTGGGACTGTAATAACATTTAACAACTGAAAATTTACTTAATCTTGATCTGAAACTAGATACCGAAAAAGCGTCTTTAATTTCGGTGTCGATTTTATTATATATTTCCAGGTCCATGTACACTGGTGATCTCCTTTCAATCTTGAATTTATTATTCGGCATAACAAGATTATCCCTATGTCTTGTTTCATACTGTTGTTGGTCACTATATTTAATGAATTGTTTTTGACTTCTGTGGATTAGTGAAGCTACCTCCAGTATACCAGTATATACATGGAAGTAATCGTAAGTATATTCAGGGACCTAAAAGCCGTCCTGCAAGAGCTCCTTTTGGAAAGTCCAGCCAAACATCTGATTATTCTCTTCTGACACAGAAACACGTTACTGCTTCTTGATGATGCACCCCAAAAAACGATGCCATAAGAAAGCCTAGAACATATATGTGCATAGTATGCAGATGCAAGCTGCTTCAATGTCAATACATTTCTCAGTCATCTAAAATGGTAGAATAATGAACTTAATTTGGTACACAAATTGTCACAGTGTGTCCCCCATCTAAGGTGTTCATCCACTTCAATTCCCAAGAATCTGACACTTCTACTTTGGGTTAATTCAGTGTTATTTGGCTTCACATTTAGATTCACAGGTTTTGTTATATTTTTATTAATATTTCTGAAAACTGTGAACGTAGTTTTTGTATCAGTTATATGTAAAGAATTTATTCTGAATATTATCTTGCAAAGTCTATTCGGTTTCACTATTGACAACCGCTGTAGCATCATCTGCGTATAGAAACACCTTGTCTCCAACCGCATTTGTAATGTCATTAATGTACAAAATACGCAATATAGGCTTCAAAATTGAACCTTGTGGTATACTACAATATCATTATTTATTAAATTAGATCTGATTTCACACTCAGGCACTTTGCTAGAGGGTTCTAAGGTTGTACATTCCACAATGAGGAGGGCCTCTCAGTTCTGAGACGTCACGGGACGTTGAAAGATACGCCAGAATTTTCGAGTGAAGTACATAAATCAGAAAGCACTGTTCTTCATTTCAATCTCAAAAAATTAAAAAGATGTTTTAGTCCAGGAATTATTGTAGCTATAGCTAAGAATATCAGATGTAAGCATGTTACGAGAGTGAGCTCATCTTCAAGACTAAACTACAATAAAGAACGAACAACAAATTTGTTGTTCGTGAAACATTCAGTCAAGTGTTTAATTTAATTAATATTTAATTATATTTCACCAAGAAATAAGCGAGAATTCAATCTCAGTCAAATAAGTTATCTTTGAATGTGCTGCAGCGGGAGGATGGAAATACTTTCATCTGTCTTGTTGATATTGAAATCCTGCTTTGCGCATTGCTTTCTATTTATATTTATATGAAAGGGTATGAAGCAAGGTTTCGTCTCAAAATCTCTGGTTCAGGTACAACTGATTCATTTCAATATCAACGAAAAACATTTTCAAAATGGTTCATTGGAACTTTGATTTTTGTAACATATTCAATAAACCCTAAAGCTGATTCAATGTTTCGTCGTGAATTTTTCATATTTTGAAAACTAAAGAATTTCTTGTCAAAAAAACGATTTTTCAATACTATGAATATATTTTTTGACAAAGAACTGAACTGTCTTCGATTGGGATCATAATAATAAATTAACGTTGTTTTCAGAACGATTTTTACGATTGTTACGGCGAGGACTTGATTGGTAAGGTAGGGGACGATATCCAAAACAACGTTTGTACAATATTAATTGCAACCGCGTTAGAAAAAGGATCTATAGACCAAAGACGAAGGTTGCTCGAATGCTATGGATATCATGATTCTGAGAAAGTCAGCACGGTAAAAGCTATATATAGAGACCTCAAACTGCAGGAAGAATATTATCACTTAGAAGAAAATAGTCGGAGGGTGATTTCAACTGAATTGAAAAAAATAGATAATGTTTTTTTGAGGAATCTTTTAGAAAATTATTGCTCTCATGTCTATGGAAGATTCAGAACTGAAATACTTGATGGACTGTGAAATTGATGTTACTAATGAGCTCGGAAAGTACCTCATTTTTTCATAAACTGTTGAATTATTATCATTTTTGTTTTTTCAAGTTGTGAAAAACATTTTCAGTAAATAAATGAACAGTGAATTCAGTTGAATGACTCTTGCTTGAGAATATCATTCAACTGAATAGTTTTATTCAAGCCCTAACCTCAAATAAGTCTACTGTGAAATTTTACAAGTACTTCATTTGGAAAATTTTCATTCATATTCATTGTGTTTACGCATTTTTGATCATTGGAATCGTATGAATTGATGTAGTCACAATATATTGTCACTATTAATCAAATACCATGTTATTAAATAAGTTTTCTTTTCTTCTAATGAAACACTTTCTTGTACCTACACAAAATATTACATTCAATTTATAAATGAAAAATAAATGAAAGCTTCTATATCAACTTATCTAATCTTGCTAACACGCCATATATAATTTCATTGGGTCTCATGAACATAGAGTGATACTTCATTAATGTCAACTACCATCTATATAAACTGAAACAAAATAAATGTACAATCTTAACACCCTTCCTTACATTTATAACATCATAGTACATGATATATTCAATAATTATGCGATACACAAATTTCCTCCGAATTTAACAAACTTTTCTCTACATAAGTATTTCGTAAATATATCTGCAATATTTTCATTCGAGTCTACCTTTACAATATCAATAACACGTTGCATATAATATTCATTTACAAAATGATAATGTACCTCTCATATTTGGAATTTTTAGTAAAATTTCCATATTTTGCAATATTTAATGCACCTAAGTTGTTCTCATATATCACAATTGGAAAATAATCCTCAATATCAAAAACATCAATAATGTCCTTAATTAATTGCAATTCACTCACGGCTTCTGATAAAGCAACATACTTTCCAAAAGATTTTCAAAAATTCAGATTTTCGAAAATTCAAGATTTTCAAAGATTTCCAGAATACTACGTTTCCATAAAATCTATACTAATGCAGCTATATAAACTAAAACAAAATAAATGTACAATCTTAACAGTCACTTATTTCGATATATGTGAAGGTGTTTAAGTTTTGATTAGGAATGAGCTTTTAGAGTGTTATGAATAAATAATTGCTAGATTTTAGAAACAAACCATCTCGCAAATATTCGAATTAATAACTTCAATCTTATTCAAACAAATGTATTCTGTTTTTTTCTGACGATGATGCGCAGAGTGCGAGAAGTTCTACTTCTGAATATCTTCATAAATATTCATCTGCACTATCTTCACAAGTATCCAAATGACGAATATCAAAGTTTCAGCAGAGATCAATGGCTTTTGATTTTTGCCTGTATAGGTAACGGAAAAACTGAAGATATTTTTGTTCGAAGGTCCGGTAGCTTTTTATCTGCATCAATCCTTCTTAACACGCCTTCGTTGTTTATATGTTTCACCCAAGATATACATAGTATATGATGGTATGAAAACATTTCCGAAACGTTGATACTTTTGTCGATTGTCTATGTCTCCCAGCTGTGGAGTCGGATTAGAAAGATGAAACAACAATATTCTTGGTCGGAGTTCAAGATAAAGTTCTCGATCCCTGAATATGTTTTGATAAGAGAGAATGTTCATCTGACCTGTTGACATCTGACAATTGGAATATCAGTCTGCGCCGATGATTCAATTACGGAAATATGAACCAAAATCGGAGCATCCTGAATTAAAAAAAGCTGACTGTAGATTTATATCAATACCAGCGGACCTACTCATATATTTTTTGGCAATACTTTCGAAATTTCTGAAACACATTCGAGGGCTCAGAAAATAAACACTTCAGATGAATTAAAATCACTCAGATTGTCTATTGTAACATATATCGAACCATTTCATATGTCTAAGTGTCAAGAGTTCCTGTAAATTCTATATTTGAACTGAATTTTGTTATTTCGAAGCAGGTACTTTTTCTTCATTGAAGTCCGAAATTTTCGAGAAAATCTAGATATCTTACTTCATTGAAAACGTACTTTCAATCAGTTTCTCGTTGTCACCATAAAATAATTGACTTCTACAATATTTTGGCGTTTCACTGGGTGCCATTTTGCTATCAGTTACAGAAACAAAACACGACGATAAATTAGTAAACAAATGAAAATTTATTTCATAGCACACGCCCGATAATGAATATGAAATGGTCTCAATCTGTAAATACTTTCAATGAAATTATTTTATATAATACTTTAATATATTCTCGATTAAGATTTCATATTACTGCTACCTAAAGACTACCGTCAATCTCGGAATGCTTCTATATAAACTAAAATGATTTCGTTTATTTGAAGGAGAAGTAGCGCATCAACCTCTAGTGGTTATTAGCGCTCTTATTATTGTCACAACCTCACAACCATCAAAAAAAACTACAGGAAAAGAATTAATCAGTTGATACAATTGTAATATCATATATCCTGAAAATGAATTGCTTCTGAACGACTACACCAAATTGGATAAACTTCTTATTTTGTGTTCGTTATTATCAACCAAGCTTTGTATGAAAGGAAATTGAAGGCGGTTATTGTACCTTTATATAAATGTGAGGATAAAACAGAAGTTAGCAAAAATGGACCAATTGCGCTAGAGAGAATTAATTTATCTTCTATTTGTTTCAATTTTTTGAAACAAAAAAAATTATATCATCATTTATTGAACCAAGTGATATTACTGTTAGGGAGAACTGAGATTAAGAACTATTAGATCTGGTGGAGTTGTTCTTTGATTCAACAGAAAACCAGTTGAATTGCACCGAGAACTTTCAAAACTCTGGTGCCTGGCATTTGATTGTTCTTACTCTATTAACCCAGCCATCCTCTTCACTGTAACTAACTCTGGTGAGGTATAATTCATTCAATTTCAGTTCTCACTTATCAGTCACTCAGGTTTTGAAGCAGAGGTTAATCGCAGTTGGTTATAATTTGTTATAAATGAAGTAATATTTTAAATAAGCATTGGATACTATCTGATTCACAATAGGCCTTCAGGAATATAATGAATACTGAACTTGCGCTTCATGAAGTGCTTATATTGTTTCGGTGTAGCGATAAATCTTTAGAAGTATTTCTGAATCCCGCTGAAACATTTGATACAATGGATCATCGTATTCAATGGAACATCTATCGAATAAAGTAAGCAATATAGATTTCAGGCTCTTTGAATTGAAAATTTATTTTCTGATATTTATGCGAAAAATATTTTTAAAAATCAAAGTTCATACTTCAACAATTCGATTTCATTAAATCTTTCCATTGATATAATCAATTCATCTGAAGGTACTTCTGATGCAAAAATAATTAGCTCTGGTGATAAGATACCATTACTGTGTAGGTCAAATTCGGACAAAATACTTGTGAAAGCAGAGAATTGATGAATGTCGAAGCTTGAATGATCTCAATACTTTAACACGAAACGTTGAAAAGTAAAGCTTTATATGCTCTTCGGAGAACAAGAGCAAAAATTCCAATAAATTGAGCTTATAATCCATTTGATGGATTACACCTCCATCAATGTTTGTGAGTTTTCGAGCCGTATAAAATTAGTAGAAAGGATTGAGTAATTTAACAATAAACTGTATGAAAATTGAAAGAGTTTAGAAGGCATCAGTTGAGGCAACCTTAAGTTATGATTTTATTTGTTGTAGTGCTTCTCATAACAGTAAACTCAGTAATTTGATCATAACCTAGTAACCTAATATATTCTTAAAGTAATTTTGGTCGAGATTAAATTGTTTTTCTCTGAGCAATCTTAGCAATCTGATATATTTACACTTACACAATTGATTTTTGAGAACATATGAAAATTTTGAATCAATAATCGTTTATTCAATAATTATGTAACCATCGATTAAATTTCGGTGATGTAAATCGAAAATTGACTGTACAGTATACGAATTACAGTATCACAGTACAGGATGACGTCGGGGTCACCAAATATTGAGGTTTGTTACGATGTGTACCCAAACTCAGTTGTTCAGTTGTTCAGAACAACTTTATTTAATATAACTATTTACAATGTACTAACTTTTGAAGAATAGAACGATGTTTATCGTTTGACTGTCGTTTGACAGAAAGGGAAGACATCTTGTTGCTTTCTCTTGAGGTGGCAGGATGTGACTACACGCCGCATACTCCTTCTGACATGGCAACGATGTATCTTTGTTTAAAGTCACTACAAAAGTAGCCTTACTCAGATATTGTGCCTGCCGTGAAAACACTCAAGTTTTGTTTTGAACGTTTTTTTTATTTAGTAGCTTCATTAGATGTAATTTGTTCGGTTTGAAAGTTCAGACTTGATATTAGTTGATTGTAAAGTTTCAATGTGTGATGTACACTTCCTTCAGAAATTTTCTAATTAAGTAATACGATCTTTATCCTCCTCTCAAATCATATTTTCAATAATTATAATAATATTCCTTGGATTAATTCAGTTCTGATGTGGTCTCAGTTCCATTGTGGTCACAATAAAAACAGTCATAATGAGACCACTCTCCCTCCGATGACAAGGTTTCATACAGATCATTCACTTCATTGATCATTCGCATATTTCAGCTAATACCTCAATTATCTTAACTAGAGCACATTCATATGGTTAGAAGTATTCCATTCGAGGTCCTGTATTGAAAACGATCATACTTCATTGCCGAGATAGCTAGATAATTATCTGTAATCATATCTTCAGATACAATTCAGATAGTGCAACGAAACATGGTGGCCCTAACAATTCAACATGATTCGAACAAAAACAAACTGACGGAAACATTTCCAACGGTTTGACGAAAAGCTATCGACTCCATCAACGACTCTTTCATGCACGACATATCTTTTATGAGGAATTTGTTGTATTGAATTGAGTTTATTGAGGTGTGGAATACTCAGATTAGATTCCTCCCAATTTGTCCGTACTGCAATATCAGTAATCAAACTCCTATAAAATCATTCATTTCTTTTCAGGTTTCACATGAATCTACTGAGGCTTGCTACTTCTTATAAAATCAATGAACATACGAATGAAGTGAAATAACTTCGAACTGAATTTGATGATGATTTCCTGAGAAGTACAATTCTAAGCCAACATCATGTCCAATTATAGTTACTACAAAGAACTGGTGACCAATCCAGATAAAATTGTTAACGAAAGTAATGGACTTTTGGAGAAATACGTTCAGAATAGGGCTATAGATGAACCAGCTTACACAATTTTGATTGTGATGTATGGTATTCTAATCATTGTGGGTGCTTTAGGAAACACGTTAGTGGTAAGTAATATTCTATTTCTATATCTATTTCTTTATCTCTCTCTTATATATACACATTATCATATTCAAATATTAACAAATGAGTATTACCGTGTAATTTCAAGTTCAGAATGTATGGGTCTCTGCAAAAAAGGAAGGTTACTATTTGAAAGACACAATCAATTTGTTTGTGTCTCTGTATATATTTGGTACAATGATTTTATCATTCATCACGACTCTAAAACATTGCATGTAAATATTTTTCAAACAATGGAAACAAAAACATCAGCACTTACGCTAAACTAGCCTGGAAATGATCGGAACTGAGACTAGAAAGTGTTCAGTAGGGTAATTAACTCATATCATTATTAGAAATAAGAGCAATCAACTTTGGTCTTTCTTCTAATAAACACATATAACATGAAACAGTGAGAAGAATGTTCAAAAACATATACTTCCTCAGTAATCTAGATTACAAAAACTGAAATAACTAGAAAAACCAGCAGAAAGGACCGAAAAAGTGACAAATGTTATATTTGCTAGACTACCATCGGTCTCATCCCAATCGTATAGAATCCCATAGAAGTACATAATCCTATGTGAAAAACTTACATAGTTCCTCATTAAGTTCCTTCTAAACAGGCGACTTACAGGTCGAATACTCGAATACAGGCCTCCTCCTCTTCTCTCTGACTGTTAAACTCACACATATTTTCTCTTGAATTGAGAATCTGAAATAAGTTAACTATAGCTTCTTGTGTGGACTCTTCATATTCAATAAGTTGAAAGATAAAATTTATCCTCTGACTGTATGAAGAAATTCTGTATGTCAGTTACTCACAGTATTTATGATATACTGTGCATATGAACGTGACGAAGTTTATATCAGTCAAACAGTTAATAACGCTTGTGGTATAATATTCTATTAGTAGAAATACTAAACAACACTAGTATTGAGAATTTATATTTATGATTATTTACAAAGATCAAACTATTGAACACGTGGTTGTTCTTAGTTGTCAGAGAAGAGAGGAGAGAGATGGGAGTTATCTGTTGATAATTGACGGTGGGGCGCCGCAATGTGATCACAGAATAGTGATGCTATTCTGTGATATGTCTTCTTCCATCGAATGACAAATACAATTATATATAACTTTGTTTACTTTTCATATTTTTTTTTCAGAAAGGATGAGAGGAGTGGTTTTAGTTTTGAGTGGTTAGGTTGCTACTCTTTCGTACAACTGTTGAGCAGATCTGATTGTTATGTTGTGTTGTTTGTAACGATGGAAAGTTAACCTGACTAGAAAAAAAATGACAGGTAATTTTTTTTGGAAAAATGATCAGATATTAATTATCACTGAGACAGGAGACTTGTTGAGACCTTCATCAAACTATATACTAGTTTTTTTAATGGAATTTTGCCTTTTTGAAAAGAATAAGTATCCAGTATTGGGACAAATTGATGGACGTTAAATTCTTCTGGCATTTGTTAGTTATTTGGAAACTGAGCACAGAAGAAGTAACCTTCAGGGGATCAGAGCACGTGTTCTTGATACACGGTAAACTGCACACTACATATTTGCGTCGAGGTATTTTCAATTTAGTTTTGTTTATTATTTGAGGGAGTCTTTTATGTTTCAGGGTTTTCATTTTGATTTTCACTTTTTATTTTCAATTGTTATTTTCCTTCCTTTGGATTTCACCGTTTTATCGTGTACTGGAATTATTGAGAAACGCCATTTTGAGAAGGTTTGGTGGAATAGATCTTTGAGCCTAATGATGGAAGTTTGAGTACCTACGCTTGGTATGGTGAGAGTATTCCAGTACATTGTTTGAAGAGACAAGTAATATTTGGTTATAATTTTATTTTATTAACCTTGAGTTCACATCAATTTGGTAACGGTTCAATTTATATGCTGAAGATTCCTTTTAAATTAAACATTCTTTATATATATATATTTGTTGTGACGATTAAGTCCTCTTAGCTGAGAGAGAACTAATTTATTTTTTATTTGTTTCAATATCTTTTTTAGTAATAAAAATCAATAATTTTTTTATATTTAATATATATATATATATATCTATATGTTCATAATCTATATACTATCATTTATTGATATACTATCATTTATTGAACCAAGTGAATATTAATGTTAGGGAGAACTAAGATTAAAAATGTTAGATCTGGTGGAGTTGTTGTTTGATCCACCCGAAAACCAATTGAACTGTACCGAGAACATTCAAAAATCTGGCGCCTGGCTTTAAATTTTTCTTTCTCAATTAACTCACCACGTCTTTACTCTAGCTAACTGTGGTGTGGTACAATACATTAACTTTCAGTTCTCTCTTAGCAGTCACTCAGGTTTTAAACCATAGGTTAATCGCAGGTGTACATCTTTGTGTGTGAAATATTGTATATTCATCTGTGTAATGTATTCAAATCTGAAACTAGATAGCAAAACTAGGTTATACAATTTTCTTACGAGCATTCCATTAAAGCGGCGCCGGCGTCAGACTTCAACCTGACAGATGCGTTTTGGCCCTCAGTTCGTCGAGCTTGGGTAATTGTTCTGATATCACTAATTCTAGGGTTCTCGCCAAAGTGTCATATTACCATAAACGAATTTCTTCTAGAATAAAACAACAACAAGACTGATATTATAACATATTGTTGCATATTTCATTTTTCCGATAGGATTTTTGGTTTTTTTTCACGTTTTCATCGTTTCGCTCCCCAATAAGTTTTTCACCTTTCTTATGGTGTTTAGTGACATATGTGATAATAATACATCAACTAACAATTGCTAGAATGATTCAGTTATAAATCAAACTTTTCACGTTGGTGACTTTGGTTGTCTATATTTACCGACCTAGTTGACGCCCCGCATTGACACTGGTTTCTTTGTATGTAATGTGTTTTCATTTGCTTTCTGATTGTTTTTGTATTCGGGATTACCTGAATATAAATTTTTGAAACAACCTTCTCAATGAAACAAACTTCTCAATATTATGTGTGTTTATTACAAACACACATCAAGAACGTTTCATTAGTTTTCTTTTCAATGTTGATCTAAGTTAATTACTCTACTCAACACATTCTGATTTCAATTATATCCAGACTAGTTTAGCCAATAATTGTGATTATTCTATTCCATCGAGTTGAATAATGTTTACATTAAATTTTTCAAGGTCCTGATGAAGGGTGAAACCATTATCATAATTTCAGTAGGTGGAGTTGAAAGAAGAGATGTTGAGTTACGAGATACGGCAAAGAAATGAATTTTTTCATGTAAAATTATATCTCTTACTCACCCTAGATCATTTGTATTCATACTGTCTATATATGCTTTTTCTATATATTGACTCCCACAATTTTCATGTTATGTTGGGAATCTATAAAGTTAATACCTGCTAAACGTATTGAATGGTGATTCGGAAGCTATTATTGTGCTACTCTTGAAGTTCCGTTGGGGTTTCATTATAGTTATGACGCATCGATAATGTTTTTCTATTTCTCCATTTCTCCTTCTTTGCGTGGTATATTGCTACATCTCTCACCTCATATACATTCGCCCAAGGTGGCTTACTAGTTTCAATAGTATCCAAAAGCTTCCATTTTGTAAGCCCAGATTCTGAAAGGAATTCGTTTCTTTGAAATTAGTGTTAACTTCTATTTCTTTTATTTCATTTATTCAACAAAAACTGCTTTTTCACATGTAACGCTATAAGAATAGTTTGGAGACATTTTATACATAAAATGTGTCAAACATTTTCTCAGACTCTTAGAATTCTTCATATTTATGGGTAATTTGCAATTCAATCTGAAACTCTCACTCAAAACAAAATAACTGATGGAAAATCATTCTGCATCACTCCCTTCGATGCCGCGTATCTCAGTCAAGTAATTAAACTAAATTAAACACTTGGCTTAATGTTTCACGATTATATTTAACAATATCAAATGTCAACATATTTCGAGCGTGAGATCATCTTCAAGATCTCCAAGAAGATCTTGAAGACCTTGCAGATCTTCAAGAAGATCTTGAAGATGAGCTCGCGCTCGAAACATGTTATTTATTGTTGTTGAATATAATCGTGAAACATTGAGCCAAGTGTTAAATTTAATTTAATATTCAATTTTGTTTCACCAAGAGTTAAGTGAGAATTCAATCTCAGTCATCAATCAAGTAAGTATCCAACCATTTGCAGATATTCTCTCCAGTAACTATGGGGCATCTTATGTTTTATTCTATTAGATTTCTATTATAATTTTTCATTCGATTATATTCTGAGTCTACCAAGGGGACTGAGATTCAGATTTTGTCCGAAATGTCACCCAAATATTCAATGTTATTCAATGTAGCCATATACTCTCATTGTCTGAATTGAGTTTCAACATACTCATATCACTTTTTTCTTCGCATTTTTACTCTTATTGAAATTTGCTCATATTTGTGAATATTTACTCCGAAGTCATTGTCACAAAGACACACTATTAAAATCTTCTGAAATTTATTATTCAATTCAAGCATAAAAACTTCATTATAACCTGCAACATATGAGTTTCGCCAATTCGAATTCTCGGCAAAAATAGTTCAGGAATGTCTTTATAATGTACTACGAGTGTATCCTTTGTATACCAATCGAACAGAGAAGAACAATGTCCGGCTCCTTGTGATGCTCCTAGTACAGTTAATACTGGGACCGAATAAAATGAATGACAAATGAAAATTGGGAACGAATTTTAATTCACGCTATTTTCGTATTCGGAGTCAAATAAAAATTTCGTGAATGTTCGGGAAAAAAATTTTCAAATACTAATAATCTTGCGATATGAGTTCCAAATCAAAAACTGCTCATTACGGCTGATGAAATTGATTTGAGTGAGAATAAAAATAAAAAATACATCTGTCTCATATGAAAATAGGCAAGTACCAAAAATTTTTCATAACATTCCAAGAAATTATGTTTCTTTCGTTACATTTTCGGAACGCAGATGTGCAGGAGAAATATTGTCATTTCCATTAATCATAAAAGTCCTCTGTGCTGACAGGTGTCCAGACGTTCATTTCACTTTTTCATCAAAGTAAATTTACTTTTTCGTTCTTCTCTGAGCTGTTGGACCGTAATCTCTGTGCGGGATTCAATTTTGCATTATGGGAAGGTGTAGTGTGCTCTGAAAGCCCATTCGAGCATAAGCAAGAAATAATTTTTCAAATCTTTGCCATCAACTTTCATCAACTCATGAATCAGATAATATTTACGGTTCCTTGAAATATTTTCCGTGATATTTTTCACCATAATAGTAACATAATAATAAATGTGCATTAAAAGAAATTTTAACTACAGGATAATTCAAACACTTGCATTTCAACCCTCAACGTCTGTAAATGTCATATTATGTCGTTCTCCACAAAATAAAATTTGATAGATTTCAGGGATGAAATTGGTAATAATATTTTGGGAAGACGTAAAACATTTATTGACCTTGGCGTAACCTTCGATTCAAAGCTAACTTTTGTGCCACATATCAATGCTACAGTAACCGCTGCCTGTAGAGTATATGGTTTCATCACTCGCATTGGTTAGAAATTTTGCAATATATCAACTCTGAAAACATTGTATTGTGCTTTCGTAAGATCTAAACTTGAGTAGGGATCAGCAGTCTGAAATCGAGGTCAGTAACATATTGATCAACTGGAGTCTATACAACGAAAGTTCCTGAAACTTTTGCGCTTCAGACACACTCAGTGCTCGAATGAAATGACATGCAATAATCTCCTTGCATAAAATAATTAACATTGAAGTGGAATGTCAGAAATTGTTGCAAAAGCTTAACTTTATTGTTGCAAGAGTTTCTTCCAGAAGCGATCTCACGTTCTACCTTCCAGCAGCTAGAATGAATATTCTTAAATGCTATCCATTGCACACAATGTTATATTTGATCCATTGACAATGTAATATTTTGGGAGCTAAGGTAGATGTTTTCAAATTTTATGTTTCTGATATTAAGGCAAGTTTCCTTGATATGAATTATCTCTGCTAGAACAAACATTTATGTGTAATCATGTACATGATTCATATTCACTCATATACTTGTATGTGTGTATAACTGTTAATATGTAAATGTATATGCATGTGTGTGTTTATCTTTATATGTATGTACAAGTTTGGTCAGCATTTAAGTTTTTGTATTTCTATATTTATGTTTTATTTTAACAGTTGCGATTCTTATCACAAACTCTTTCTTTTAAAATTGAACTTTAAAACTTGAAATTACAAAATTGAAACTTTTAAAATTTTGTACTACCAATTTTGTTTTTAGTGTCAGTTGTGTTTCCAGTTTTGTAATTAGGACCTGTCCTGAAAAACAGTGTATGTTAAATGAAAACTTCATCGTCATTACATTGTCATTAACCACTGACATTCTCGAAATTTTATTTTGAAATTTTTATTCATAGAAATTTGAATAGCTCTGTGACAGTCTAAAAATTATTTCAGATAATTAGAGATTATTATTAATGACTGAAGCGTTCGGTTGTATTATTTATGAGTTTTGCAATGGAAGGTAATATTTGAAACAATAATTCTGGGTAATTATTCATATTATTTCCGATGTCGCACTTTTAGAAGGGGGATTTAATGCCTTTAAACTTTAAGACTTTAGTGCAAGTGTTTCCTACATTCCATTTATTTGAATCATTCTGTTCATTCTTAACATTCTCTGAAACTATTTATCTCATTTTTCCCATGACGAAAATTACTGTGAAACAGTTTTTCATTTGTTCTCCTCTTAGTATTCTATACTTAGTGAAATTCTCCCAATGCAATTTCAAATATGTATGTTGAACAATAGCAACAGCACCATGCTTATATGAATTTTGTAATGGAGTACCGATAAAGTTCTATTATTATTAATATTATCATAAAAGAGTTATACAGTACGGCAAGTAACGACTGTGAAATTGCATCTCTCAGCGGCTAGTGCTTATTGTGAAATATATTAAACATGTTTGAGCTATTGAACTCTTTTTTAGAGGAAGCGCTATCAGAAATCATCAAAACTCAGTCTCGGGCAGGAAGCCTTAAAAATTCACTGTATGTTTACTGAATCCAGTGCAGTTTTTTCGGGAAACAGTAATGAAAATGGCTGGCTATGTGAAACATGAACAATATGATGTCTCCATTATCCTTTTAGGGATGAATATTAGAGAATATTGAAATCGTTGCCTACATATATTGCAAACGCAGTCAGGTGACAAGACAGTCACTGTTTCGAGCAATCAGGCTCTCTTCAATTGCGTCTTGTCCAACAAACCAACAAAGGCATCGACTGCAATCCTCAAATATACTCTCATGACTCTGAAGACAAAAATGTAAAGCGAAGTCGTATGCACATATAAAACATAGGTTACTATACATCTAAAATCTCAAAAACAATAGCGAAAACATGAATATATCTACTATTGAAAATTTCATATGTCCTTATAAGTTTTGACACTATATTTTACAACTCTAGTTTATAAACAAATTCATCTAATTCGATGAACTAAGGCTATCTAGGTTGCAGTTGTGGAACTTTGTAGAACTTACCTCAGTGGCTACTTGAAACTTGAGAACGCACTACGTAGTTATCGTGCTCACATCAATCAAAAGTATACTCTAACTTTCTTCCGATAATTTTTCATGAATTATTCAAAAGAATATCGAAGCAGAGCTGGCTTTGTAAAACAAGAACAATGAATATATATATATATATATATATATATATATATATATATATATATATATATATATATATATATATATATATATATATATAATTGTGTGGGTTATAGGCAGATGAAAGGCCACTATGAATAGGTTTTATTCAATTTGGATGCCTGGTCTATATTTCGATTGTGATAACAATCTTCATCAGGACTCTGAAAAACATTTACATACAATTATACTAGTAAAAAATTGTGTTTAACAACTTACGGCAAACTAAGAATAAAAGGTATGGCCAAGAGCCATCCAACAGGAATATGTTATTTAAAAATAATAATAATAATAAGCAGAATTTAAAATAATTAAAACAATAATCAGTAGAAATTAAAATTGTAGATATAAAAATGTTTCAATATGATAACCAAAATTAACGATTTGTAAACAATCGAATGAATTGACAGGAAGCACAGAGAACATTGACACCGAAACACGAACACAGAGGTGAGAGAATGGAATACCGTAGTCACAAATGTCATGTCTCACACGTAACAAATAAAAGTCTAACAAGGTTGGAGAATGTCTGCGAAGGTTACTTAAAATGATGTGAAAGTAAGTAACTGTAAATACAGCTAAGTCTGGAAACGTCCGTCTATTAATGCTGTTAGGGTTACTATTGATGTGGACCATTTCCAGAAAGATCCTTTTTTGGTAATTAGCAGCCACATCCAGTATCTCCACGCTATCAAAGTCAAAGCGATGTCCCTGTTGTGAGGAATGTAGTGCTAAGGCACATCTATCAGGGCGAAGTCTAACATCACTCTTGTGAAGAGTTATTCTTCCTTTTTATATAGACTCTTTCACAATCAAAGCATGGAACACTGTAAATGCAGTCTGATGTTAACGAAGGTGGTATTCTATCTTTGAGTCTTGTGAAAACCATTTTGCCCGTGATGAAATTATATTTGGCAACTTTAAGCTCATCTATTCCACCGAAGATATGGCACAGCTTTGCTGTGAGTGAGGTGAAATAAGGTAAAGATCTGTATCTGGCTAATGGAGCTTGTGTGTCTGTGTTAGGATCCATATTCAAGTCTGTTGAAGTGAGAGACGGTGGTCTGGTGACTGTATTACATAGATACTTTTTAAGTATCATACTCTTTATTCCATGCCTTTTAACTTTGATACCTTCGAGAAGTTAGAATTAAGGAAGAGAAAGAAAAGATCTTAATTGGTTGTAAAAATTGTGGAAGTACATTTGTTGTTTGTATATTGATTGTTAGTAGGAAAACAGTAAATGTAAACAATAAAATCAGTAGTATCAGTCGAATTCCCTTAACCATTACAGAAATATATATATATATATATATATATATATATATATATATATATATATATATATATATATATATACTTACAAGTACATTTTCCAAAGTAAAATTAATGGAAAAAGTATCAGATCCATTTGAAATCCGAACTGGTGTGCGGCAGGGGGACGAATTTTCGCCAACCCTTTTCAATATTGTATCAGAAAAAATCATTAGGGAATCGGAACTTCATGTGAAGAGCACACAAGTGGGTATAAAAAAAGAACATCGAATAAATGTCAAATGCCTTGCCTTTGCAGACGATATTGCTATCATCACAGACAACACAACTGAAGACATTCTCGCCGTAGAAAAACTACATGGAATTGAGCAGAGAATTAGGTTAAAAATTTCTTATGTTTAAACCAAATTACGTGAAAAAAAATCAAAAAAATAAATATTCTTTTATCACAAAACACGGTGAAATTCTGCACACGGTTATTCTGAAAGTAGGTCATTTTAAATACATCGAAGAAATTATACACTCCACAGGTTTCAACCGAATCTCTAATGAACAAACTAAGCTCCATTTTTATTAATTTTACTAAGCTCCAAAGGGCCTACAAACTAACACGGGCGTACTATAACAAAGAGCGCATTTCGTGAGGTGCCAAATTGAGGCATTATAGCTCAACGATTTTTCCATAAACAATCTACACTGCTGAAACAATGTTTATTGCCGGTCATTCAAGAATGTGAGAAATAGAAAAACAAGAACGGAAAATTCTAAAAAAGATTTACAGCCCAATCAATAGAAACGGCATTTAGCTGAAAAGACCTCAGAGTAAACTCTATCAAAAGACAAATACGATAACCGAGGAAATCAGAACACGACGAGCAAAGTCCTATGGACATGTCTAAAGAATGAAACAGTCCAGAATACCGAAGAAACTACCCGATATAATCAAAAAAAGTAAATGCGGAACAGAATGGCTAATAAGTTCGCTATAAAATCGCCCATGTGAAGTTTGAGCAAAAATCTAATCGCCAACCTCGAGTGAAATGGACAGAGAAACGGAAGAGATAGCATTCAGAGAGAAGGAAGCGTTTTTTGGAATCGGAAAAGATGAAGCAAAAGTCCTAAGAATTGCGAATTCAAGTTCAATCGCCCTCCTCATGGGGAACAATTGTTGTAATAATAAAAATAATATAATTATATGATTATAATAATTCTATATTTTATTCAGATTCCATATTCTAAATTTCCGATTGAATTATATATAGGGCTAGGCTCATATTGAACTGAATGTATTCTTCTGTATGAAGATTTATCTGTATTTTGGATCAATAAAGTTAACACCTACGAAGAAGGTATTGTGAACGGAATACGTAATTACATTTTCTGAATGACTAACTTTCTGTATCAGTTGAAACGATAAATATATGTCAATACATCCAACACTCTCGCCAGACTGCACCACTCCACACAATTGCCTCTCGTTGAATCTAGGCTGTATAACCTCGAATGAAGGGTGATTACCTCTCTCAACAGAAATTCTCTATTCGACTAATGAAGGTAAACGTTTAAGTTGATTGCAATTCATCCAACGGTGAAATGCAGAAAGCAACGTAAATTAAATGAACTTGATATGTGAATTTCGAATGTTGTGGGTATTAACGTACTTATGAGCAAATAATTCAGAAATTCTTCTCTGTTTTTATTATAAGTATTGATTATAGAGGAGAGTTGAGAATATAATTTATAAGTGAGCTCATTCGGCGATGTTGAAGGTTAAACTTTCAGTTTGAAAACTGATATTGTTCGGTTTTGTATGATTGGGAATTCCATTTCCTTATTTCTACATCTTATACCTATCCCCAGGTAGTCCATTATTGATGAAAATAGTATAAATACCTGGTATAATTAAATTTTAGTCAGTTACCATAAAACACTCCTTAAGAAATATGATGAAAAATGGAGAATGAAAATTAATGCCAATAAAACTACACTCATACAATTTACAACAAAGAAAAAAGTACCTAATAGGAATGTTATTTTATTTAGAAAAAAAATTCCTATACATAATGAAATGGAATACTTAGGTCTTACTCTTGATAAAAGATTAACTCTCACTTCCCACATCAATAAAACACTTACTAAGGCGAATATTATCATGAATGAAACATGACCAAAAAAAGTCACGTTCCTACTAAATCCAAATTAATCTTTCACAATCAAGGTCTCAAACAAGTCCTGACTTATGCATGCCCCATTTGGAGTAAAACAAATGAAACGAATTACAAAAATCTGCAGTTTTTTCAAAACAAATAATTACAAACAAATAATTACAAACCGAATAATTACAAACAAACCCCGT
Organism: Henosepilachna vigintioctopunctata; assembly: GCA_030704895.1. Classification (NCBI taxonomy): domain Eukaryota; kingdom Metazoa; phylum Arthropoda; class Insecta; order Coleoptera; family Coccinellidae; genus Henosepilachna; species Henosepilachna vigintioctopunctata. The sequence goes on along the minus strand of JARQZJ010000063.1, from coordinate 5,031,403 downwards.
AAAACCAAAATCACAGAGCTTCACTCAATTACGAACTCAGAAACAATCAAATCATCAATTATAAAACAAACAGAAGAATTCTACCACTCACAATTCTTTGAGTAAGACAAAACATCTTAGTCTTAACTCAAACAATAGAATAAAAAGCAAACATGAAACAACTCATCACATTTTAATATAAATGAATGAAGATACAAAAATTACGTACAATTCTAAGAAATTTATCTTCATAAACATCATCATATTTACTTTATTGTCAAGAATAATCTCTTAATTATTACCAGGAATAGTTGTGTTTTCATTTGTGTTTCATAAGTACGACGTACCTCTGTAAAAACTACAATAAACTAGCCATAAACAACCTGCTTCAATATAATAATAAAAATTAATAACTTCTGGTAAAACGTTTTAGTTAGGTACTGAATAGAATTATAATTAAGGATAATCTGTACATTTATATATTCCACCTAGTAAATATTTTGTAATATTTACATAGAAAAATAAATGTATATATATATATATATATATATATATATATATATATATATATATATATATATATATATATATATATATATATATATATATATATATATATATATATATATATATATATATATATATATATATATATATATATATATATATATATATATATATATATATATATATATATATATATATATATATATATATGAAAATGAACACTAGAACATCCATTTGAAAAATTGAAATTAATTAAGAGAATGTTATAGTAGATTATATTATATTATATTATATTCACATATCTAGCTCTACTATAATATTTTCTTGATTAATTTCAATTTTTCGAATGAATGTTCTAGTGTTCATTTTCTTAAATATTTCATTCAGTGCCATAAGCACAAAAAAATTTCATTTCCTCATATATATATATATATATATATATATATATATATATATATATATATATATATATATATATATATATATATATATATATATATATATATATATATATATATATATATATATATATATATATATATATATATATATATATATATATATATATATATATATATATATATATATATATATATATATATATATATATATATATTGAAAAAAAGATTGTGTTTTATTTCATAATTTTAGTCAGTTAAGATTTAGATATATTACGTACAAGTTGTATTATTGCATACTATTAAAATATATACAGAACACTCTATTACTTTTACTCAACACAAAAGTTTTACAAATTTATACATGGTCCTTCAAACCGGATTAACCAGTGAATAACACAAACACATTCTTTACCAGTGTGGAATATAATCGAGAAAAGAAAAAAAAAGAAAACTTACAAACCACAGCTCGAGACATTTATCGACGACTTAAAAGGTACTAGTGCAATCACACTTCAAATACACAAAATCAAATACTTCAAATACTTGAGGAAGTCGAAGTAAGTCAAATACTTCCTCCTTACTATCCTGTTTTTTGAATTAATTTTTGCTTCTTATACACATCCTTTCTTTCTTTACATTCTTACTGAATTAAAATGGCACTTAACAATTAAAATAGATTGAGAGGGTAAGAAATCAAACGTCGAACAATCAAAATTAAGCTCACTTGGTTCCAAAACTACTTAGATAACTTTGATTTTTCTAATATTTTGCAATTAACAAGTAGGTTACAACAAATTGAACTTTTGAGCAACGTGTTCGATGACGTCCAGGTGGAAATAGATTCAATCACAGGCACAGAAAATGAATTAGAAATAGAAACATTCGAAAATAATTTCTCCAAAATTGTATCACAGGCAAAAAGGTATATTTCTCACTCACAGAATTCATCCCCTAGTTCAAATGATAACACGGTTAAATGATTTTGAATCTATTAAATTACCACCGATACATCTGCCAGAATTTCAAGGTACAAGGTAGTTCGGAAGTCTTGCGAGAAACTTCCCTTTTTCCTGAAAAGCAGTTGAAATTTTCAATGCGAGGAAAAATTTCAAATAAATCTATATGACGTATAAACTGAGCGCTCTCATTACACGTTAAGGTTTTACAATTATTTCTTCCATTAGTCATTTGAATACGACATTTAACATACGTTTTGAATTCTATGTGGAAACCCCTTGAAATAATATGAAAACCACAGTTGAAATTTCACTTCCAACCAGGTCGAAAGAGGCATAATATTTTTCACTCATTTAGTTTTTTCTTCCTATCAAGAAATATAACATTCAGTTAACAGAATGAAACCACGAAATACATGTTCTGAATTTCTCAGTGTTTCAAAATAATTCAAAACCGCACGCTTTTCTTCTGCTTGAATGTTTTGATTCAATTAAAATCTCTCTCCATTCTTGCGTTGAAATTACTCGAACTTTTCTAATTAAAGGTCGAGTATTCGTTTGAATTCCTATATTTGTTTCAATGATTGCTACGGAGATATATTAAATGAAGTTGAAATTGATTATTCCACTTGAACACAGTTTAATTGTCTATTCAAAAAATTTATTGAAATGGCTAACACTGATATTCGAACACTACTTTCCTATGAACGTTAAAGTTAAAGTTAAACTTGAAGCGTACGTATTTATTATCCTATCAAAGATTACAGAAATTATAATTGTATGAGTATAGGTAAAAAATCTTTTGTATGAAAACAATTTAAGTGGTACTCACTTCAAGATGTTTTGAATATAAACTTAAATTCAAACACACGAACTTAAGATTTAAACTTCATTCACTACATAGCATGACGCGTTTCGTCGTTACAAACGACTTCTTCAGATGCTTACAGAATCATTTCAAGATGTTTTGCTATCGTTTCGGATTCGAACTTTTTTCTATATATGCGTTGTTTCCGTATGTTCATGAGTTTGTGATTCATTTAAGATTCGTCTGCTCAATTCAAGATATATTTTGGATCATTTATTGATTATATTACAAATCCAGTGTTATGAAACATAAAAAAAAGTACATGTCAATCGATATATCGTTTCACATATACTCGAAATTTGTTGATCGAAATGTTTTTTTCGTGCAATTCAAAGCTCTCAACAAAATACAAAGTTATAATACAAATACAAATACAAATGTCGACGTATGTTTCGAAAAGCTAACCATTCATTACAAGTTTGAATCTTGTTGAGAAGTGGGTACTCCATTTGTGCCATGAAAAAACATAAAGGTAATGTTGACTTGGGAATTAATTCGATGGATGAATTTAAAAATATGTATTCAGAATCATTTTCAGTTCAGAATCTGCAGAAATCGATCACCCGACGAAACGAGTCACGTTATTATTCTATGAAAATGTGAATCGATTTAAAGTGTTTGAATTGCTTTTATTCATTAAAGTGAATTTTCCGAGTGCCAAAGCTATTTCCTATATGCAATTAATCTCTGGAAAAAATAACACTGCGATTACAAAAATCCTCTTCTCAAATAATAACAACCATTCACGTGATTCTCCAGAGTTGTTCTCAAATAATGAATTATATTTCATATCTGTCATAATGGCGGCCAACTTGTGTCAGGATGTTCATGGCCATGACACGACAGGAAAGAACGCAGTTCGATTGGACTATCTGAGGCTGAGCAGATCGCAGACCTGCTCAACATTTCATTGCTGGAAGTTCTTTAACAGCTCACCTTCATCGGTACAAATTCTGCCTAAAAACAGCTTTATGAGGACTGTGAAGAATGTTCTGGTTGCTAATGTGCTCTATGACACTAATGATTTTTATAACATCAGTTTCCCACTGGGATTTTATTTTTTCATGTATTCGTTGTTTTTCTAATAATTTTATTGTTCCATTTGTTGTGAATGCGTTGACGTGTACAAAATGACTTTACATATGTGGTTGTGAGTTTATATCATATTTGTATTTAAAGCATCAATATATCTATCTATTTATCTATCTATTCCACTTAAACTTGGTATTTCAAAAATTGAAACAGTTTTCAGTTTCAACAAGCACTCGAAAGATTTCTTTCATAAATGATATATGAATACGAAGATAACTTGTTCATAAGACATTCCGTGACCCATCTCACAAGTCAAATGCACATCACAGCAATATACTATAAATTTTCCTCCGCTACGTGATAGAGTATTCCTAGAATTGTACTCGTAACACGTTCACTGAAAGCATAAAAGAAGGAGATATTAATGCCTTCCTTCTGTGTTTTTACTGCCTGAAATATCTTGCGGAACGGACATTCTGGCACAATTCAGTTCAATCAACGCTTCAAAATTGTTAGAGATAAAAGGTTTTCTCAACTTCATTATATTTCCCAATATTCATTTATTATATGAATATATATATATATATATATATATATATATATATATATATATATATATATATATATATATATATATATATATATATATATATATATATATATATATATATATATATATATATATATATATATTATATATTTGGACAAAGGATAAAAAACGATGTTTTCGTAAAATCTCACCTTTCAATGGAGTAAATACATACAAAATAGCGTAAATTCTCCATATTAATATGAAGTATATCCCCCTTTCGCAGAAATGACTTCTTGAATTCGTCTAGGCATCGATTCCACTGGCGTAGCGCAAATTTACTTCAATTCGTCATCATGAAACCACACCTGAATTGATTTTACACTTTTGAATTGAATTGAAATTGAATTGATCACTTTTTCTTTTGTAGTGCAATCCATTTTAGCCAGTCATTTATTCAAAATATTCCATACATTTTCAATGGGATTGAGATCAGGTGAATTCCACGGCCAATCGAACACTTTCATTTCATTTTCACACATAAAGGCCTGCACTTGTTTGGAATTTAGGCAGAGAGCCAGGTCGTGCTGAAATGTTCCATCAAACGTTTCCATGGATGGAACAATCCTGGTGCGCAATATTTTCATATATTTCACTGAATTTATCATCCATGTTATAGGAGCTAATGGTCCAGTGCCATTGGTTGTGAAAAAACCCCAAAACATTTGTTTCGAAGGATGTTTTACTGTTTGCTGGATGTGATCAGTTTCCCCATCACATCGTCTAACAACACTTGATTTGTACCCTTGAACAAACAAATGTGTCTCATCACTAAAAACCACCTTCTTCCGGTCGTCCAAACTCCACGCACGGTACTTTTTAGCTCATGCTAAAGCATGGGCTAAAGCAGTTGTTTTCTTCTTGGTCTTCTTGCCAAACGGCCAACCTCCAGCAGTCGTTTTCGCACAGTGGAGATGATCACCTCTACACGAGAAACCATTAAATCCCTTTGAAGATCAGTGCTTGTCTTTCTCGGATTAATTTGCTATTTCTTATCAACAATTTGTCTGTTCTTGGAGTAGTTCTGCTTTTGCAGGCACAGTTTTGTTTTTCTTTTTGGAGACGATGAGCCACTTTCTTCAAATGGTTTCAGAATTCTCGAAACGCTGAACTTTCCCACATCAACAGCTTCAGCTATATCTCATATAGTCATTGATGTGTGTTCATTAAGCGCGATAATTTTGGAACGCTTCCTCGGAGTGATATCCATCTTTGGACAAGACAATACAGCACGTATCAAAATTGAAACCACCAACTGTCGCACCGGTAGGCTCACAACTGAATTGCTGGCGAGGTAAAACCAGTCAGAATGTAAATGATGGTCAAGGCCGTTTCACATATGTTTCGAGCTATTGGCTCTCTTCAGAAGTTCCAGTTTCAGTTTTTCGAACTTGAAAGTTAATTAAAACACAAAATTCTACGTAAAGGAATCGATCTCTTTCTGACTTGAAATGAATGTCTCTGTTGGGTTCTGGGGACTGTATCAATTATCTGCCTATAGAGCGATATTTATACCTTCCGCAAATTTTGAAAAACAATTCCACAGCTCCACAGCCTCCAGAACCCAACAGACTCTAGTAGTTTTTTATATATACCAGTATATATATATATATATATATATATATATATATATATATATATATATATATATACATATCTTTTGATCTATATACTGGTGCTGTACAGACGTGTTGTTTTGAATCCTCAAAATAAGCCTGAATAAATTGAGACTCAAGTGCTATAATACAGAAATTTTATACTGAATTGGTTCTCTAAGTCGGGGTTTTCCGGCTATGACCATTGGTCTACATCTGAAGGTTATGTAAATGAAAGAAAATCAAAATTCTTTCATTTTATTGCCAATTATATCGATTAAAATCGTTGTATCCGTATTATCTTATTTCGCTTCTGTTTATAAACCAAACAAACAACTGTTACTCAAATCTGGAAACCATAAAACAAATGAATATTCCGTTTTTTTGATAACATCGCACGCCATGGTGTGTGCGCTCGTGTGGCACTGCGATTCGAAGGACCAAGATTGATTATGATTCTTTTCTCAAAAAAGATAGAATTGGTAAGAGTGGTAGTGGTGTGGTTTGAAATGATATCTTATCTGCAGCTTGACTCGGATTCGACTGACTTTTTTTGTAACAGTACATAACAAGAAGGGTCGGTAGGGGTGGGGTTTTACAATACTGTACACCAAGGTATGGAAGAGATCCGAAAGAAATCAGTTGGAATCAAAGGAAGAATTAGGAATGCCATCGAAGAGAGTAAAGCAAGAATTATTCCCAAATAAGATTCCCAAAGAATTATTCCCAAATTTCAGAGCTGAATCAGAAATTTGAGATTCTCGAGAGATGTAATAAAAAGAAGAATCTGGTTATTTTCGGAGTTCATGAGTGGTTGCAATCTACAATCAATAATATTTGTACATCTTTGAACGAATTATTATACTTGAAACTAATATCTCAAAATCCGATATCTCCACTTGCATAAATTAGGTAAATCACATAAGAGACGACTGATAATCGAGTTCAATCTGCAATCACTAGAAACAATATCCTGAAAAATTGTATAAATTTATGAGATACTAAAATGATAACAACACTAGATTTAACAGAAGCTCAACTTGAACTCAAGTAGATCACATTTTGATTATTTTCAATAGGAATTAGTTATAAGGAAGTTTTGTTTTTGTGTTCACTACTCATTTTTATGGAAATTTTATTCATAACATGTATGATATGTGTGAATACAATTTTTTTTGTATTATTGATAGAATGCCCGAATCCGAAATCTGAAATTTTATCTTGATGAATTCGTTTGGATTTTCATATTTCGATCTAGAGATTATGCCTAGTTGGAATTATTGCTGAAAAGTGATGAAGCACGCTGCATATGATATAAATACATAATTATTCATAATTGGATTTGGTGAAGTAAACCATTCCATTTCGATAGTTAGTGAATGGACTGTTATATTTGCATAAAATAGGTGGTAAATATGTTTCAAACTGATGGGGTAGTATTTTCGAATTAATCAAAATCAATTGAAGCTTAAACTTGTCCATTAAATCTACTTTGCAAATAATGAGAACCGTCAATATTCAATTCAAGTAATCATTCTAATGAATCAATCTTTCAATTTCATTTCGAAATATATTGTGCTATATTCAGATAACCATGAAACGTGTTCATATTATATATAATTTATTTTATATTTGTATATATATATATATATATATATATATATATATATATATATATATATATATATATATATATATATATATATATATATATATATATATATATATATATATATATATATATATATATATATATATATATATATAACAGCACCCTTCTTAACTGAAATCGACCCCAAGATAAACTTAAATTCGACTTTTCGGGGTTTACGCATCCAGACTCGCAAGCCCCTGACATGGAAGAGATTACGGCAATTATCAAGCAACTCAAAAACGACAAAGCAGCAGGAGAAGATGGGATTATTGCGAAACTGTGGAAACTGAGCGATACTACTTTGACCGAAAAACTTCATCATTTAATATCAGAAATCTGGAGAACGGAACAGATACCAGAGGATTGGAAATGAGCGTTGATACATCCATTGCACAAAAAGGGGGACAAAATGGATATCAATAATTACAGGGGAATTTCCTTACTCCCGGTTGCGTACAAAATACTTTCTAAAGCACTCCTAAACAGAGTAGAACACCAAGCGTATCCACTAATTGGGGAATACCAAGCTGGATTCAGAAAAGGCCGATCATGTGCTGAACAGATCTGGACTTTGAAAACGATATTACAGATGAGGTAATGTACAAATACAGTGATCACATTCATTGACTTCAAGAAAGCATATGATTCGGTAGACCGCGAAACCCTTTTCGAAATCATGAAAGAATTTGAAATCGATTGAAAGACCCGAACAATTATAGAACAGACACTTACAGGTACAACTTCCAAGGTAAAATTTATGGGCAAAATATCAGATCCCTTTGAAATCAAAAACCGGTGTGCGGCAGGGGGACTTTCGCCAATTCTTTTCAATATTGTTTTAGAAAAGATCATTAGGGAATTGGAACTTCACGTGAAGGGCATACAAGTGGGTATAAAAGAAGAAAATAGAATAAATGTCAAATGTATCGCCTTTGCAGACGATATTGCTATCATCACAGATAACAGAACTGAAGCCATTCGCGCCGTGGAAAAACTACATGAAATTGCGCAGAAAACCGGGTTCAAAATTTCTTATGATAAAACCAAATACATGGAAAGGAAACTAAAACATAAATCTTCTCTTATGACAAAACATGGTGAAATTCTGCAAGTAGGCCATTTTAAATACCTCGGGGAAGTTATACATATATATAATGAAAATAAATGAAAATAGATAAACCGAATCGCTAATGAACAGAGAATAACCAAGCTCCAGAGGGCCTACAAACTAACATGGGCTCACTGTAACAAAAAGTGCATTTCGAGAGGCGCCAAATTGAGGCATTATAACACAACGATTCTTCCAGAAGCAATCTACGCAGCTGAAACAATGATTATTGGCGGCCATTCAAGAATTAGAGAAATAGAAAAACAAGAACGAAAAATTCTCAGAAAGATTTACGGGCCAATCAACAGAAACGGTATTCGGATGAAAAGACCTCAAAATGAACTGTATCAAAAGACAAATACGATAACGGAAGAAATCAGAAAACGACGAGCAAAGTTCTATGCACATGTCCACAGAATGAAACAGTCGAGAATACCGAAGAAACTACTCAATATAATTATGAATAGTAAATGCGCAACAGAGTGGCTAGAAGAGGTCCAGAAGGATCTACAACAGATCAATATAAAAAATCTCGAAGATCGCACTGAATGTCGCTATAAAATCGCACATATAAAGTTTGAGCAGAAATTAAATCGTCAACCTGGAGTAAAGTGGATAGATGAACGGAAGAAAAAGCATTCAGAGAGGATGAAGCGTTTTTGGGAGGCAAAAAAGATGAATCAAAATTCCTAATGATTGCGAATTCAAGTTCAGTCGCTCTCCTCATGGGGAATCGAAATAATCGAAATAATAATAATATATATATATATATATATATATATATATATATATATATATATATATATATATATATATATATAAAGAACAAGCTTTATACAGGTATGATAATCGAATGAAGAAATTTACGGTATTTACCTGCAATTTACCTTGCATGTTTTTGTGACAGCCGTTTACATATGTTTCAAGCTAATTGGCTAATATCAGAACGGCGCAGTTCAAGTTATTAGCGGTTCAAACTTGGATGTTGATTGAAAAAAACACAGAACAAAACAACACAAAATTCCACGTGGGAAATCGACATAATTTTTGGTTTGAATTGAGTATCTTGGTCGTAGAGAATTTCTAGAAGGTATGAATATCGTATCGCAGGTAGACATTGATTCAGTCTCAAAATAGAGTCATAAGAACTCCAACCCAAGATACTCAATTGAAACCAAAAATGATGTCGATTCCTCACGTGGAATTTTGTGTTGTTTTGTTCTGAGTTTTTTTCAATCAACATCTTTTTCCAATTGCAGGTAAATATCGTAAATTACCTTATTATTTATATGTATATATATATATATATATATATATATATATATATATATATATATATATATATATATATATATATATATATATATACTAAATACTAAGAGTCAATTGTGCGTGAGTGGATAAGCGTGAAAAACAGACCATATCACCGATTAGTTTTACGTTATCTGTTAATTTTTCTTTCTTTCAATTAAATCTTTCTTAATTTTTAAAATGTCTAACACAACACCATCTTACGTGGGTAAAGTTTTCTGTGGTTTCCTTTACCATCAAATGTCTGATGAATTGAAAATCGGACATTTGACCAAATGGCACGTAATGTATAAGCCGGCCACAGACGCAAAATATTTCATAAATATTCATGAATACTCGAAATGAGTATATGTTGAAAAATATATTTTTTTTTTGTTTCTTTTTTTTCATACTTGTTAATGTGAAAATAAATTCTGTTTTTCTTTTTTTTTGTATCACATTATATCACAAAATACAGGGGTTGAAAAGGGTCGCGGGACTCTACAACTTCCCATTTGTAATTATTTATAAATCAAATGAAATGTAATATTACTTTAACTCAATAAACATTTTTGATTTGATTTTTTGATTTGATATATATATATATATATATATATATATATATATATATATATATATATATATATATATAAGCTTTTTTTAACGGTCTTATCAAATATATATAAATTCAATATAAAGGTTGTTTAGAACTTATGAGCTTTATATACAAAGTCTTTGTTATTGAGCCAAGCTTTCGAATTTCTCAATTCATCATCAGGGCAATCTACAAATGAAAGCATCTTGAATGAACCCAAAAAGATCTTAAAACAACCCAAATTCCAGAATTAGGTTGAAAAATTATATTGAAATATTGTGTTATCTGGTTTCACTATGTGTTTTGATAGGGAAATTCAAAGTTCGATGTAGATTTACCACTTATCTCAACTCGATTTATGTATGTAAATTGTCAATTCTGGAATTTTGGTTGTGATTGTAAGATGCTTTTATTTGTAGATTGCCCTGATGATGTATTGAATAAATTCGAAATGTTGTAATCTCAGACATGAAATTGACTGAAAAGAGCTCTTATCCATCTGTATTTTCAATATGTGCGTATACTTTTTCGAGCAATAAGTTCCCCAGCTCTATTAGGAAAGATATGTGTTCACCAAGTTTCATCCTATCGATACCCATCTGATATTCTTCGAATTCGAAACTGATATCCTTGCAAAGTTGCTACGAAGCTTGACATGCTAAGAAAACCCTTCTTGCACTCAAGGTTTCTCGAAATCTGAAACTGGTTCGAAAGAAGTTCTTGAATTAATCTTTTCAGGCTATTTCATATCGATAATCATCAAGTTTCTCATTTTATCCTTCGAGATTTTTTTGGTAGTGTTCACAAATCATTTGATAACACTACAGGATTGGGCAACTTCCAATGTGTTTAGGTGCTTCAAATGCTATTCATTCAATTGAAAATTCTTATCGATGCGTCCGTGTAGCAATGCAATAATCAACGAAATCATAAATGATATTTAGTGTTATATAGACCTATCTGTGTTCATACAAACAATAATTTCAGACGATTGAGGAAATTGAAGTTGTACGATCACTTCAAAATTAAAAAAAAAAGATTACGTTGAAATATCAAATTTTGGGTGGGTTCGTTGGTGCTTATACTTATAATAAGAATATGATTAACTGAAAACAAGTTGTCTTTTTTGCACTGTATTAAACTTTCTTACTTTTAGGTAAGTGGGCTCAAAATTCTCTCTAAATAGAAGTTTTCATTATGATTAATTAAAGATGAATGTAACGATTTCAAACAACCATTTTGATAGTCTTCGATGTCAATTAGATACTGTAGTCAGTATATACTTGCCAAACATTTCAGTAATGAAAGCTGAGTAGCAAAAACCCACAATTTGTCAGGAAATTAAAGGCTTTGGCATTTAGTGCATGTTTTGAGCAATAGAGTACGGCTGATGGCAAACGCAAAGAGTTTAATCTCATGACGGATTAGATGGATTTTCCACGTTTTGTAAATTCAAGGAAATTACAGATTTAAATGACTATTTACCTGAAGGAAACATTGCTCAGTAAGTCAACATTTGATCTTAATTTGAATATCGTGAAAGTTTGATACTGAATTTGAATTCGACTGCAGTATTTGTTTTTGAATGTGGTGGTATATCCGTTAGTCTGGTTTTACTACAAATATTGAACTAAACATAGGGTTTTTCATTTTTATTCATTTTGCTTTCACGTCTTTGCTTTAACGTGTATTATTTCACATACTTATAATCATGATAGTAGGTAATGTAGAATAATCGTTTAAAATTCGACATAATGAGTTGGAAACAAATCAATGGAATGTGTATAGGTGCAGGTATCTGAGCAAGTAATCCTTGATAAAAATATGATCTAAGAATCAGAAAGTTAACATCAGACATTGTCAGGCTGGATAATCATTGAACTAATTCATCAGCATTGATCGAATTCTTCTATTTTTCTGTTGAAGTTTTCTATGAAACAGAATCTAAAGTAACACATTAGATCAGCAGATGGTCAGTAGGTCGAATATAAAATATAAACAGAAACATGCTAACCTTCCGATTTTCTCATATTCAGATTAGAATTTCAAATCGAGAGAATTGTTAATTGAGCCGAATTTTTCGTTGAAGGATTTCTACAATTCGGTAAGAATGTATCAATCATCGACAACTAAAATGAGGATTTTTTGATTTTTTCAATCGAAAAAACACATTTCAATATATATATATATATATATATATATATATATATATATATATATATATATATATATATATATATATATATATATATATATATATATAAATATATTCACTGCATAAACTCTAATTATTTTTTTCTCCTGAAATAGACAACAAAATTATCAATATATCGAGAATTTTTATGAATGAATGAATTTTTAAACACATCACCAGAACGATTATTCCGTTGAATAAGTTCTTCATACCTATATATATATATATATATATATATATATATATATATATATATATATATATATATATATATATATATATATATATATATATATATATATATATATATATATATATAAATATTAAAATTATTATTATTATAGCCATTATTCTCGCAATTTTAGGGGCTTTTACCCAAGTCTTTTTTTGACTCCCAAAAACGCTGCATCCTGTCAGAATGGCCTATCTGTCGTTCATCTGTCTGTTCATCATTCAGTAATAGAAAATTTTTAGTATTCCATCTCGAAAATACATACATGAAGATGCTAATATTGTTAAACATACTTCATTCAAATCGCATTAGTATAACTCTACTAACTATAGAGTACTGAGAGGTGGGATGCAGCAGAAGCTGATTAATCCAACTAAAAAAATAACATAAATAAAAACTGTTTCACAACAGTCAAATATGAATTGAATTAATTGAAACAGTTGAAACAGGTGAAGTGGTTTATGATAAAAAATGCTCAGTATAATTAGGAATCGGAAACCACACAAAAAAAAGACTCACTAATGAAAACAAACTTTGTCTGTGCCTTCAGAAGCAATTCCTTACATTTTCTTTTGATTGCTTTAGCTTCTTAACTGAGGAATTCATTCGGAGAACTATTCATTAAATTAACAATGTGAGATGAGAAAACGTTCAAATAGGGTTCTTTAAAAGCGATATGCACTTTTCATTATATGTATTAAGCCCATTTTAGCTTGAAGGCCCTTTGGAGCTTGATAAGTATTTGTTCGTTAGCGATTCGGTTTAAGCCTTAGGATGATATGTATTTATATATATATATATATATATATATATATATATATATATATATATATATATATATATATATATATATATATATATATATATATATATATATATATATATATATATATATATATATATATATATAATATATATATATATATATATATATATATATATATATATATATATATATATATATATATATATATATATATTGATGTGGAATGGATTGAAAATATGTGTTGAATTTTCAATGCTCATTTATATGCGTCTCACATTGAAAGCAGAACAACTTAGATAATGAAGCATTCAAAGACGTGGGAGACTATGTTAGCAATTGTATTCTAAAGTAAGTGTTATTTTACTGTAGTTTTGCAGTAAAGACATTTCCGAACGTAAAAGCTCTTTCTCATGTAAATCAATTCAAGTATAAAGGTTCAACCCACCTACTCGTTTGAAGAATCAGGAAAGCCGGTACAGAAGACGATAATTGAAATTGTAATATTCCAATGAGAATTTTTCCATATAATTTACACAAGCACACACACACACACACATATATATATATTTATATATAAATATATATATATATATATATATATATATATATATATATATATATATATATATATATATATATATAATATATATATATATATATATATATATATATATATATATATATATATATATATATATATATCTTATCGTCGTATATGGCAGTGCAATTGTTACAAAACCCAACATTCAAATTGTTTTAACAGCATTAACGGAAAATAATAACATTGAAATCCTGAGTCTGGAACTGGATATATGCACTATAACTTCTATTCAAAACCACCAATCAATGCTGATTTCGAATTTGAAAAACCTGTTAATTTCGAAGGTAAAATGCAAAAGATAATAATTGGCAATTTCAACAGGGGTAATAACTTTACAGATAAAAGTGGAGAATATCTGGAGAAATGAGCCGACCAAAATAACTTATCACTAGTGCATGACCCAAAACTCCCTTATTATTTCATAAGTTGGAGGTGGAGGAAAAGAACGAACCCTGATAATATTTTTGTTAGCCAAAGTCTTGATCGCTTAACTAGCAAATATATCGAGAAATCAATACCAAACACACAACATGGAGCAGTTTGGTGACAGATCACACTCCATGTTCCAATAAAAAAGCACGATTTCAAACGACGCTTCAATTTTAAGAAGGCTAAATGGCAACACTCTGCAGAGGAATAGGATGCCAATGTTGGAGATTTAGAACCTGCTATTGAATCATATGAGTCCTTTATTGAGATCGTGAAGAAAGTTTTTAGGCGTCATATTCCTAGGGGGTGCAGGACAGAGTACGTTCCTGGACTTGACAAAGATTCGCAAGCTATGTGTAGACATATCAAGAACTTTATGAAGATGATCCATTTTCAGAGGATAACACATGCCTTGGAGAAGAACTTGCATCTCAGGTAACAACATCTCGCAGAGAAAAATGAAGCAGTTTACTCACAAGTATGGATATGATGCAAAACAGCCGAAGAGCTGTAAAGTCGTGAAAAATTTTGTAACGACCCCACAGAGTCTACAATAATTCAAATCACTCACCAACTATTCGCCAACGGAAAAACTAAATCAAAAAAGAGAAAAATGAAAGTTGAACGAAACCTGGAATCCGAAAATTATATATTGGAAGATATTTTTACAATGGATTTACTGAAAGCAGCTACTGAAGAAATGAAGCTCAACAAAGCAGCATGCATTGACGATTTAATGACCGAGCAAATCAATAATTTTGGTACAGTAACCTTGGCATGGCTTTTGGAACTAATGAATGAGTTGTGAAAAGATTAAAAATACCAAAAATATAGAGGAAGCCGCATGTTGTTGCTTGCTCAAACCTGATAAAGAGCCATACGATGTTAAAAACTTCCGACCTGTGTCTTCACTTTGTCATCTTTATAAACTTCACGAACGTATAGTTCTCGAAAGAATATCTGATCAGGTAGACAACACTTTTTCTCCTGATCAAACTGGATTTAGAAATCCTGCTGTGGTCAAGTCCTAAACTTAAGCCAATATATAGAAGATGGATACGGAGGAAATAAAATAAGTGGAGTGACTATGATTGATTCAAGTGCAGCTTATGATACGATAAACCACAATTGTGTCTTTTATAAAGTAAATGAAATAACAAAAGATAACAAATTAATATGCTTTATAGAATGTATCCTTTCAAACAGGCGGTTTAACGCCACTTTCCTAAATAAGAAAAGCGGATGGAGAGCACAGAGAAATGGTTTGGCACAGGGTAGCGTCCTTGTCCCCTTTGCTGTACAATTACTATAGCAACGACCAACCTATGATTCCAGGAACTACGCAGTTTCGTTATGCTGACGACACAGCAGTGGCAACGCAAGCGGACTCCTTTGAGGATGTGAAACACTCTCTTACAGTGGCCATAAGCACCTTATCAGCTTTTTTAATCACAACTTTCTGCGAATAAATTCCCAAACGACACAGTTGTGTGCTTTCCACCTAAAGAACCACCAGGCAACTCGCAAACTTAATGTTATATGGGAGGGCGAACAACTTGAACGCTGTACTACACCAAAATATCTAGGTAAACAACTCGACCGAACCCTATCTTATAAACAACATTACCTGAATACAAAGAATAAAGAAATGACCAGAAATAATACTACCCGAAAAACTAACTGGTTCAAACTGGGGTGCAGATCCAAGCGTACTTAGAACTTTCGCTTTGGGTTTATCTTTCGCTGCTGTTGAATACGCTGTACCCGTTTGGAGGAATTCCGCCCACTCCAAATAAGTTGATGTGGCCATAAATGAGTCTGTACGCATTGTCAAGGGATGTTAGAAACCTTTTTCATTGGCCGAATTGTACCCGATTGCGGGGATTGCACCTTCTTATGTCCGTCGGCAGACAGCAGCTGAAATAGAAAGGAAAAAACAAATTATTGACTTGAGACACCCATTGCACTGATTGAAATTTAAGAAAGCCCTATTCCCCTCGAGAAATTGGAATTAATGAAATGAATATCATACTAAAGCTGACTCCATGTGTATGTAAAATATTTGACTCACTTTGATGGACGCGACACAACTGATGAGTTCCTTCTGAAACGAAATAGTCTGGCTTATGCTTCTATCGAGTGTGTCATCGATTTAAATATTCTCTAACATAAGTCTGTTGAAGAATGAAAGAAATATCATATTCTACACGCTCATATTTTTCCCATGTTCTTTCGATTAATTTTAGTTTTCCGAATGGATGTCCTAATGTACAATATTTACGTCAGTGGCTTATTAACACAATGAAGTTATATTTTTGTGTTAACAAGAACAATTTTGAATGGAAATATTTCAAGGAATACTTTTCAAATTTCATTATTGTCTGGCCTATTTTACTGTACCCTTCTGTTGAATACCAACTCGTTATTTTCTACCTACCTATATTTAATCAAAAATCATTCACTTCAATGTTTTTCACTGCTACCGATGGAAGGAAAGTTATATTGATTTGCAGTAATTGAATCAGTCACAATGAATATATTTTGATGTAAATATTATTGTTATCTCAGTATTTTACATATCTACATTGAGTATGAGAAGTTTATGACAATGAGTTGAATTTTTACTTCGAAGTTTCCAAAGATACTTCGAACTTTTTAGGGAAATGTCGAAAAAAAAAGAACTTACGAAATTTAAGAGCCTGTCACTCCCAATTCGGGATCGAAGAAAAGTCAATCGATTCCTTGTACAAATCGTGGTGGTATAGTTGGAAATGTAGTATATCATCAAAAACGACGAACAAGGATGGGTCAATTGAATCACCTTTAACTTCGTCATTAAGTGAAATTTCTATGTATTTTATATTTTGTAGAATTAACTACATTCAACATGAGATGAGTGTTCATGGATGCCTTATATTGACGAGTTATAATTTGGTCGGGTACCATAAACTATTTATTTCATCAACGTTTGTAAACTCATTGCATTATTCTACAAAATTCACGTCTGAATTCAAACGCACTCATTATGTTCTTCAGTTCACCCACTTCCACTGTTCACTCGGTTATCAAAATAAAACCTACATGTACTGCTATGATTATCGAATAACTTAGTCGAAAACATTTGAAGTAAAAGCATTTTAAACATGTGCATAGATAATTATTTTTACCGCTATCTACATAAAATTTAGACGTGAAAAGGTGAAAATACCTTTTCAATGAAGAATAATGAATTTGTGAGAGTACATCGTTGAAAGCATACTCTCAGATATACGAGGTGAATATTTGTCGAATGCATGTCCTAATATTTTTTTGATTTCTTTTTGATATTTTCTATAACTTCTTCTACTTTCATCCATAAAAAAGGTTTTAAATTTCAAATTTCAGATAAATATCAACAATGTCCGATTATCGAATATTTATTTGTTTCAGATAATTTCTGTTGTACGAAAACCGGCTATGAGAACTCCAAGGAATATGTTCATTTTGAATTTGGCGGTATCAGATCTCCTCCTTTGTACGATAACGATGCCGCTCACTCTCATGGAGATACTTACAAAATATTTTCCACTAGGGAACAATGAATTCATATGTAAAATAATTGGCACGTTACAAGCGATGAGCACATTCGTTTCAACGATTTCAATTACAGCTATAGCACTTGATAGATACCAGGTGAGTTTTCAACATCAATAATAATAAGGTCATTCAATTAATAATATTTGAATTAACTGTGCAGGTAAAAAACTTTGATACACGAAGGAATGGGTTTCACCGGAGCGTTATTTTACTCTACCTTGAATTAGAATATATTACATAGAATCAAAATCAATATAAAACCGATATACTAAGTGAGAGTAAAAAGAAAAGGCAAAATTATTTGATAATAATCTGAGTAATTCTCGCTCAAAAACTTCCCGAAGAGATTTTCTCCAGTCGAAAATTAGGCAGCAACTTGTTCAACAGAGATGCCTTTATAAGAGCAATTACCTTTTTATTTATTCGTTTGATGCGAAAGAATAGTAACTCTGTCAATTTTCAGTTGCATGAAAGTCTTACAATACAGAACTCTCATATTTAGAAAGCTTAAATACCGACATTAGAAATATGTTGTTACCTCTGAAACTGATTTTCTTCTCAAACAACACGAACAAACATAGTGTCATATGATCCTAGAGAAGAACAAAAATAACCTCATCATAGCGTTTCATATTTTTTGTAGCCCATATTCGTAACAAAATAGGTTCAAAAACCCATAGAAGATAAATCTGAACTATGTGGATAAAAAGGCAGTTTTTATCCACATAGGATATAACTATTTATTGTTACATCAGAAGGAAAATATATCCCCAAGAGTATAAAGCTTTCAGTTTGAAGTATTCTTCTTATCTTGTCCTTAAAAATTTAATTTGTCATCCATGACCACTCCAAAATTTTTAATATTAGCTACCTTTTCAGTTTTATCTTCAGTTAACTTTGAGTATCAGTTTCAAAATCGTATTTCTATAGCCATATCTAAAAAAGAACATATTTAAATATAGTAACGTATATCTTCAATAACTTGGTATGTATGAGGCAATTCAAATTACTCGAAATGACTTACACTAACGAAAAACTAGAATTATCTCACTTAGAAATTTTTTTTCGTCACCTAAAATCAGTAGTGAACTCTATATCAATCGAATAAAATCGATATAAAAACACGAAGAGAATATAGAGATAAAACGAATTGAAAGGCAAAAATCAATTATTTATCCATATGAAATTTCAATTGAGACTCCTGTGGTAGTTTAAAAGCAATATTAGACATAGACATTATACAACCAGTATTTAACCTGAACGTATGTTTATCAGGTCGGTACGTTCCTAACGAACGACTTGCGCTTTTCAATTTCATATTTAATTTATCGTGAGCTCAACGCTTCTTCACAATTCGAAATTTTGTTCTTAGCGATTTTTTTCCCTCAAAGTATACTGATTATTTCGGGGGTTTCAGAAGGTATCAATTTTATTTTAGTGAGCAATATAAAGGTATTGTTAGTTTGAGAGTTCTTTCGAAAGTTTCGAATCGAAACACTTAAGAAAATTCATTGCAAGGTGGGTCACTAGGATAAATCTCATCTAAAGAAGGGATTTTGCTTTTATGGCTTTCTTCTGTAACATTAATGAAAAGTGATTTATATGAAGATACAGTGCTTCATACCGAAGTTTTTGTGACTGCTCATTCAATGCTTGACGAAACATTGTTGAAATTCATTATATAATTAGAACCTCCTGGCTAAATTTCAGAAAGGTTTTTCAATAAGCTCGAGATATGATTCGAGTAACTCATCCATTATCAAGAATTGATTAAATTTCCATCTATGAATAAATGGTTAGTCGCACGAAACAAAGATCGAGTATCAATATAGAATGAATTGACTTTCGATGAACAGGCTCAATGGCGACAAAGAGTATAATGACACTTTAGGCGTATCTGGCCAATCTTTCGTGGAACTATGTGAAATTTCAAATAAGACATATTGGTTTGCAATATTTGCGTGAGGGAGTTATTTTTTCTTTCGCGAAGTTGAGCATTTTTATAGAGTATACATGAAGACAAAAGTTTATATTAGAGTTTGTTGGTAATGATATGATAAGAATACGTGCCTACAAGGGTGTTTTTTTAGAGGTATAGAACTTTAAGTTGGCATTATTGTTGAAGATGTCGACTGATTCGACAGCTGAAAGTGATTTATTCTCAGTTTGGTTTGGCAATTCATCATGAATAGACTCACGCCTGAACAACGCCTGCAAATGGTGCAATTTCACGAGTATTTCGAAAATAATGGTTCTGTGCGGAATACAAATCGCGCACTACGTCCATTTTATCGTTGACAAAATCATCCATCAGAGCAGTTAATTCGATTAACCATGGAACGTTTTTGCACCACGTTTACTCTTATTGATAACTCGCATCCCAGTTATCAATAACAGAGACGCCCGTACGGTGAAAAAAAAGACGTACGTATAGAAAAAGCTATTGCCACTGTAGAGCGTAGCCTTGAGGAAGACCCGAATGAGTCCATCCGCCATCGAGCACAGGAATTGGATCTGCGTCCATCCACTTTATGGAAGATTTTGCGGAAGGATCTTGGTTTTCTTTGCTTACAAAATCCAACTCGTGCAAGAATTGAAGCCAAACGATCATCAAGTAAGGCGTAGATTCGTCGAATGGGCCCAAAACGAGATTGCCATTGTTCCCGATTTTCATGAGCGAATTTTGTTTAGCGATGAAGCGCACTTCGGGTCGAATGGCTACGTCAACAAACAAAACTGTAGCATTTGGGGTGAGGATAATCTTCAAGTGTATGTCAAAATACCGTTACATCCAGAAAAACTGACTGTTTGTTGCTCTTTATGGGCTGGTGGAATCATTGGTCCGTACTTCTTCAAAAACGATGATGGCCAGAACGTTACAGTCAATGGTGATCGGTATAAGCCATTATTACTAATTTTTTCATTCCTGAAATGAACAACCATGATGTCCAGGAGCTGTGGTTTCAACAAGACGGCGCAACATGTCACACAGCTCGTGCGACAATCGATTTATTGAGAGACCCGTTTGGTGACCGCCTAATTTCACGTTTTGGACCTGTTAATTGGCCTCAAAAATCTTGTGATTTAATACCGCTAGACTACTTTCTGTGTGGCTATGTGAAGTCATTGGTTTATGCGGATAAGCCACAAACGCTTGACCATTTGGAAGACAATATTCGCTGTGTTATTGCCGATATACGGCGACAAATATCGGAAAAAGTCATCAAAAACATCAAAAAGATCTTTGTGTTAAATGGTGTTACATTTTACAGGTTCGAAATGAACAGCTCAATTTATTTAATTTTTTGTTTCTATATGAAATTGAGCAGTGAATGAGGAAAAAATGAAAACCTTTTCGTGATTCATGAAAATTATTATGTTCTGATTTCAAGTAGGTTCAGAGAATAATTATCACAACAATCTTCGATATTTCTTACTCGAAATTTTGTTCAAACAGACAAATGATCATCAAACCGCCCATAACGAAACCATCTCCTGCAAACTGTGTTGCATGAAGTTCATTTATATAATACAATTCAACGATGATGAATGGTATTGACCCTTTCAAGTTGTGAGATGAATTATGTACAGAAATGGAAACCCTATCAGTATTTCATTGTGACGTCAATAACTTCAGACCCTTCCAGTTAAATAGTGTTTCAGGCTTTTGGCTCAAAAACTTCTGAGTAGTCATTTTGTTAATATACCCATAAAAAAGAATATCAAATCGCAGGGGCAATATTTTTTAGATCAGAACTGATTGTTCCGAAGTCAGAAATGGAAATATTTCATTTTCAATTGATGTTTCGGTGCAATCAAATGTAGCTCTATCAAAACTTGAATGAATAGTTTTCATTGAATAACAGAAACAAATTGATCATTAAAACAATTTGGCTATATATTTTTTTATATATCTCTCAAAGAATAATACTGGCCCAGCATAAGTTTAGGAAGTATATTGAATTCTTCGCCATACACATTCAATTTTCTGGTTTATCTCGAACATCTCAAATACTCTCTACGAAACTGTTTTCGGAAAGAGAAAAGTTTTCAGGGCTAAAGGGTATTGGAATGAGAATGTTATAGAATATAATTGAGTTCAAGTTTGAAGGGGAATATATGATATTTTAAGACATTCCACATTATCTCACAATAACATCCTTTCTTACATCATCTAAATCACATTTCTCAATGTCACTGTTTATTTGTTTCTCATTGGCTTATATCCTTTACAGTAATCCGGATTCCCTCTCCTTCCAAATTGACCCAGTAATTTTTTTCCTTCTTACTGCATTTTCTCAAACGTTTCAATGTACCAGGATGCTTTTGCTTTTCTTGTACTCGAATATAATATAATATATTATAATATAATAAAATATAATATAATATAATATAATATAATATAATATAATATAATATAATATAATATAATATAATATAATATAATATAATATAATATAATATAATATAATATAATATAATATAATATAATATAATATAATATAATATAATATAATATAATATAATATAATATAATATAATATAATATAATATAATATAATAATATAATTTTATTGAGAAACATTCCTTACATAGTAGAATTACATTCATTTCAGTTGATAAATAATTACAACTAAGAGAAATGCTCGCAAAAGGACCGAATTCAGTTTGGAGTCTGATCTTCCATTCAGCCCTCGAGCAAAAATATTGGATCAAACAAAAATTTTGGTTAAATTCATATATACAGTGATATACAATTTTGATAGAAGAGAAAAGAAAATAAAAAATTCCTCAGAGATATTAAACATTTGAGACAATTTCACATGGTGAAGAACATTTGTGTTTAGAAATATACAAATATGATACAAAAAATTGATTCATACATTATTGCCTACATCCGAATCATCGAAGTACTCTGACACACTATAGTATGCCTTTGTTAAGAGCAGAGATTTAACTCTCCTCTTAAACAAATGAGCTTTCAGCACTTTCAAATTCGATGGTAAATGGTTGAAAATTTTAATGCTCTGACAATAGAGAGAGTGCTCAAATTTAGCTGTTTTATGCATTGGAATAAGTAGCACATCCCTGTTTCTTGTTGAATACTCATGATTACTATTCAATTTAATAAACCTATCTTCATTTTCTTTAACATATAACAAACATCTATAAATATATAAACACGGTAACGTAAGTATGTAATTATTAATGAAGATAGGTTTACAAGATGTTCGCTGATGAATATTGAATATTAATCGAAGTATTCGCTTCTGTGTTTACTGTGAAACACCCTATTTATTTCTGTAGAGCAGCCCCACAGCAGAATATTATAATTTAGATGACTATATACAAGACTGTAATACACATTCATAACACAGTTTCTAGGTACGATGTTCTTGATTCTAGAGATTGCAAAAAATTAGTTACTCAATTTTTTACATAAGACCTCAATGTGTCATGTCCATCTCAAATTTCTGTCTACATATATTCCAAGAAACTTCGCCGATTGGGATGATGATATAGTGTTGTCCCCATATTTAACATCCAGGGTACTAATTCCATTGCCCTTCAGACAAAGCTGAACACATACAGTTTTGTCAACGTTCACCATCAGATTGTTCATTTGACACCAACTTACAAACTCCCTCACAATGCATTCACATGCCTCCAGAAGTTCTTCAGGAGTCCTGCCAGAAACAACCACCGATGAATCATCGGCAAATAGTGTCATCAAAAACCGGAATTACTTTGCAGGCATATGGTTTATGAACAATATGAATAGATGAGGTCCGAGTACAGAGTCTTGCGGCACCCCAAGGCTCACTACCATTGTTCTTTCTTCAAGATAACTACGTAACCAATTCAGAAACACACCTCTGAAACCTAAATTGTAGCATTTATCAAGTCAAAATTCAAAGGATAGTGAATCAAATGCGGAAGATAAATCAAAAAATAACCCCGCCACAAACAAGTATTTATCCAAACACCCGTTGACGGATTCAAAAAACTTAACCACAGCTGACTGAGTTGAGTGGCCGCTTCTGAATCCATGTTGCGCGGAGTCAATTATTTTGAATCTTTTGAGATAACTAATCATTCTGGCGAAAACAATTTTCTCTATTACCTTGGAAAACACGCTCAAAATGGATATTGGGCGATAATTAGTAATTTCACTCACGGTTCCATTCTTAAATACTGGAATTACTATGGATTGCTTAAGGATATTGGGGAACTTTGCAGTAGTGATGGAAACATTTATAAGATATGCAAAGTGCGTGCTCGCCAATAATTCCACTAATTCTTTTCAAAACTTTGGCTGATATGGAATCAACACCGATTTTTTTTTTATTTTTTGAGGCTCTAATGGTATCCTCAACTTCAATTTTAGTAACTGGGTAGAAGTAAAAATTGGTGTTCACCATGGGTGATAATGTGCAAATCCGAGATAGATTATTGCCATATCGAGATGTTAATTTGGTACTAGCCATTGTGGAAAAATGTTCGGCGAAAACATCAGCTAACTGATTCGGATCGTCAAACACCTCCCCCTCAAAGTTTGAGGTCACATCACTTCGCCTACCGCCACTTTTCCCAGAGAGATCGTTAACAATATTCCAAATTGTTTTATTTCTGTTCGATGAACCATCAATAGGTGAACTATAAAACGTATATTGCGTATTTTTGATAAGCATATTGTGTTGATTTCTGGCATTTTTATAGTTTTGTAGGGTACATTCCGAATGTAGTCGATGAAGGTAAGATAGGTTACGATTACTTTGAAATATCTCAGTTGTTACCCATCTTTTCTTTCGATCTACCGAAAATACTCCACGCATAGGACAGCATTGTTCAAAATGATATCGAATAACATCAATGAATGAATCAAAATATGTATCAGCATCAAAATTATAAATCAGATCAGAAAAATTGTATTCAGATAAAGAAAACAAAAAATTATTTATATTTTCCTGACTAATATTTCTGAAAGAGTAAGTTGTTTCTTTTTCATTGCGTGCTTGTTTGTGAAATGTCTCAAATAGAATGCATTTGTGGTCACTGATATGGGGTTCAAAAACACTAACTTTGTAATTTTCGGAATCAATATTTGTAATGATATAGTCTACTATAGAGATACTGGTATGTCCATTTATATTGGTGAATTCTCTAGTAGCATACTGGGACGTAACGTTCAATCCGAAACAATCTAATAGATCTCTGAACAATTTAAAATATTTAGTCATTTTTTAAATAATCAATGTTCAAATCGCCACATGAAACAATATAATTTACCGTTTGGAAACAATGCTGTAATGCACAAAATAGTCGATCAAAAAAAAGATCATAGTTACCTAAACATGGTCTATAAACACTGAGGATGCCAAATCGAATACCTCGATCCGAAATAATAACACCACAGATTTCAACATGCATCTCTTCTGAGAATTTGGAAACCATTAAGTTTTTCACCTTCAAGTTTTGCTTGTTGTACAAGATGGATCCACCGTGTTTTCTGTGGGTACGACAAAAACAATCAGCTCGAACATAACCCGCAATCACCATGGAATTAACACTATCTGCACTACACCAATGTTCCGACACACTCAGACTATCCGTATTTGTTTCCATAGGTAAGTAACACCTCCAGATTATCGAGTTTGTTTGAGATACATTGAGCATTCAGCTGTATCATTCTCAAACATTAATTGGCGGCAGGAACAATCAGTCCACTCGATTTTGTTTCGTTTTTTTGTGGAAAAAATGATTCACGATTACTTTATTTGGCCAACTTGAAGCATCGAGAGCTTTGCTATATTCAGAACTGGGTATAAGCACCTTGAACGATGCGTCGGAATCTGGGTAGCGTGAGGTTAATTTTCACATTTGACCTTGGAAAATTTGTTCTTCAGGAAATTCTGTAGACTTTCGACATTTGTTTCAGGTTTGAGATTTTCTCACAATTTTCCATTCAGATTCCAATGCTTTACCAGGTTTGGGAGGGGATTCATTATTTTCATTGAGATTTCCTACTATTTGTGCTGATTCAACCGCCTGATTTACCTCAGCCAGAGTAAACTTTTTGAATGATTTCTGTTTTTTATTTTTTTTAGGAAGATCGAGAGTTGTAACTTTTCCTTTAACCAGACTAGTTTGCTGGTGAGCTTCGGGTGAACACACGGATAATGTGGACATAGGGGAATCACCGGAATTTCTTTGAGTATCAGCACCTGGTATAAGCTTCTCATCAACTACAAAAGTGACAAGTTCTTTGTCCAGTTGCTTCATTATATGCCATTTTCCTATAATTTGATCTTCTAGTGATACAATTTTGGACCTAAGTAAGGAATTATTTTCTACCAAAATATTGTTTTTGGACTCCAACTCATAAATTATTTTTAGAAGAAGATCCACTTGAGTAGATTCCTTGTCTATGATTCTAGGTGTTAAACTAACCATCCTTGATGAGCTTCCAGTTGTTTCTTCATTAAGGACTGACATGGATAATTCGATGTCACAACACTTTTTCACCTTCAATCCACAACCTGGGTGGAACGACTTCAGACAATGTTGGCACTTAGAGCATTTTTTTACAATCGATTTTCTACGAAGTCCACATTGAGGAATATCAACTTGTAGAGAAGAAATCGTATCGATTTGCTTACTTGCCGACATATTGATGATAAATTAATATAAATTGATCCAAAATTAAAACTGATGATTGTAATATATTTTCTATCGAAGCGTTATTCACCTTCAATTGCTAGATACACTCAGTTTTGCTTGAACGTGGCAACAGGGTTTATCCGTCTTCGATGATTTACTAGGGCAGCGGCAGGTACCTTGGTCTTTCGTAAAAGCTGGGAATGGGCACTCTTTCCTGGTAAGAGATTGCGAACGGATAGGTGATGGATACCAGATGTCAAATTTCGCCGAAGTGAATTTGTACAACTTACTCAATAATGTTATTTCGGAATAAATTAAAACAAGTTTAACGTATTTTGATTGTTTTGCTGCAAATGAAATGCCCAATTTATTGGTTGTTATTGAGCACTTTTTTTTTTCACTATACACGTTACTTATTTCGATATTTCTAAATTACTATTATTGAATGTTTTAAACAAATTTATAGGAGCGTCACAAAAACTCGTCCGTACCGTACAACACTTCGAACAGGAATCGGAATCGAATAGCCAAATTTGTTCAAATTAAGTCGTTATAAATGGTCATTACAGTATCACTCATGATGTGGGATAATGTTCTTTGCTTTCCTGGATCTCTACCTAAACGAAGGAATTTATATTTTCTGATCAAAATCTTCAACAACTTAATCGCTTAACTTGGTTCACATAACACCAAAAATATTTCATATTTATGTGACACAAATTTAATACCATATATAGCAGAGCCAAACGATCTGAAATCAACGTGTGCAATTGCAATTTCTTCTTAAATTAGGCATTTAATGAATAACAACTACCCACACAGTTCTAACAATCAAAATACGGAGTAGTAGCATCAACTTTCAGGAAAGTTCTAATTGATATTAGTCTTTTCCCTTCGTCTTTCTTAGCACATACAACTTGCTCTATTAGATGAATTCCGAACATTATTTGGCAATTTTTCACCACTCATTCTATGAACGGAGATGGTGCCATTTGAAGCCTCAATCCAACCCATCTAGATTTCAATAAACGAATAATCCGTTAAAAAGTTGAAAAGTTATATATGTTGTACAATACTGATTCCAATATTTATTAACTTTATATATATATATATATATATATATATATATATATATATATATATATATATATATATATATATATATATATATATATATATATATATATATATATATATATATATATATATATATATATATATATATATATATATATATATATATATATATATGAAGCGCACAGGGAAAAACGTGCAATGTCACTAAGTCAATGAACTGAAAAATTGTTAAATAAACATTTCGATCCTTAAAAAAAGGTACATTGAAGCCTGAAATAAAACGGAAATATATAATATATAAAGAAAACATATTTGTTTTGGGATTATAGTACAAAAAACCCTTCTTGGTTGTAACTATTGAGTTAAGAGAAAAAAAATGAACAAAGTCATAAAATACAGGAATAAAATATGCCATGTCCACAAAATTTTCATAGGATGCAGGAAAAAAATATGCAATGTCGGCGAAAAGGGCAATGTTTAAGCATAATTATATTTTACTTCTGAGAAATATTGCTTAGTTTGTCGTCCACAGAACTTTGACAAGGCTTGGATATCCATGAAGTATGACGGTATGAGAGGAGTTCTTCAAATTTTTTTAAGCCCATGGGAACAGATGACGTCCAAGCCGAATTGTAATGTTCTCTATGAAAAATTCATCTAGGGTGATCTTTTTCAACCCTGATTTCTCTTATAGGTCAAGATGAGAAAGGGCATGCCTTCTTATACATAGGTGACAAGAATGTTGTCCATTGTCTGACAAGTGGTTGATCAACTTCAATCACTTCAAAGGGGGATGGCTTCTGTCTAGCTTCACGAATTACTTTTACCCAGTCATCAGGTGTTTCGCAGGGTGATTTCTTGTTTATGTAACCCATATTTCTGTCACATTCTGAGTATGAGTGCCCGCGAATGGGAAATATTATTTGGATGACATTCAAACGCTTTGTATTGTGTACAACATAGTGTATGAAACGAAACACAGTATAGTTTTTATTTTGCCCACCGCAAGAATCACAGAATATCTCCAGTTCTCGAGTATTTATATCAAGAATATTAAAGATATAGTAATGAAGAAAGGAACATACCTCATCAGATCCTTTTTTTGCTATTGTTTCTGGGTAACAGAAGAAATATGATTATTTCTTTTATTATATTATCTGAAATATTATGATTCATATGATACGAATCTTCTTGTTAACATCCGACATTCGACCGTAAAGTTTAGGTTTTTTGGTAGACTGCTTTAGATGAACAGCGTCTTCTTCGTCTTGCGAGTACAATTTCGAACTAATGGGAAAAAATAACTGAATTATATTTTAATTAAACAAACACAAGCCGAACAACACAACAGATGAACGTAATAACCTCACAATATTTTTTAATGAAGATAACTCATTGACTGTGCATGGTATTGCAAAGTGTGTTATGGCGTAACGTTTCGACGCGATTGTACATTAAAATTGCACTGCCAGTTGAAAAAATATAAAAATGTGACATTGCATGTTTTTCCTCTGTGCCCTTCATATATAATTATACAATGCGAGAATACTAACACATTCACGGCAGTCATTTTTGAATGCCCCATACCTTTTGCCACATTATGTCGTTCAGGTATGTACCCCTATAGAAAACGTAAACTCACTCACTAATCAATGAACTGCGATATTGAATTCCATCATGATCTGAACTAAGAGGAAGAGTATCCAAGTGAACTTTGAAATATTACACCGAGAGAGCATATAGCGTTACAAAGCTTGTGTTAGACGAGAACCGAATGCTAACCGGGTTCGATTCTTTGCCAATCTATTTCTAAAAACTGTGATTCAATCCAGATTATATTAAACGTGTGTTTCGTAAAAAGCTCTTCTAAAAGCTGATATTCTCTTTCTATGTACAATCTTGAATTACTTATGTAAAAATATGGAAATGTAAAGTAACGCTTAATTTAATGATTCTTGTGACGACCGTATGAAATTTAATCGAATGGAACGATTGAGAAATAATAGAATATTTTTTCATTCTGAACGTTTTCAAAAGGTAACTATAGTTCATATTGAGTTATATATAGTTATAGTACACCCAAGGGCGTCTGAGCTCGTAATCTTGTATACTACTGATGAATTAATCAATCAATAATCTCATAGATATGCATAGATATCCTTACGTTGCCAAGGATTCGGTTTCACTGCATCTGCCTCACAAACCGTTGAATTGTTTATCAACCATGAGATCAATGCACAGCTAGTTACTTCAGAGTTTAGAGTTTGAATCTCGCCATATTTTTCAACTTCTGTCAATATGCTACTGGAAATCTTGTTGGGATAAATCAAGGAACAAATGCTCGGACTGGTGGCCATTTAATATTGATCTTATTTCTAGTTTTTGGAGAAAAGGTACAAAAAGGATACCTTCGTGAAATTTGAAATTCGTGATATCTATCGTTTCTTCGTGATTAATATCGTTACATTAGAGTGGAGTGTTCACTTCAGATTTAATCACAAAGGACCAGACGTCTGTTATTTTGAATCTCATACCAATAAAATAAAATCTTCTCCTTTATGATACAAAATATATCAATTTACATGAAGAAACGTAAAATGATATGTGGAAATTGTTATTGACGTACGGAGCTTTCGATGCCTATGAATATCTTGGAAAGAAATATACATGTGGATATTTGAATAGATAATATAATCCGAGCATCAATTATATCTCAGCTAATATTATTTCATATATATCACTATAATTGTTATGTATATATGTGAGTACATAAATTAGTTTTATAACTTCCGCCTAGAGTATGGACGAAGTATTCAGGCTGAAATGTGTTCAATTTAAATACTGACTGAAATGATACATATATTAATATGCATTATATCGTTACCAACACAAATTATAACCTTATAATTTTGTTAAGTGTCATATATTTTCGTCAGTGTTTAGTTTTGTGAGGTTAGGTTGGTACTCTTTCGTACTAATGTTAAGTAGTTCTGATTGTCATGTTGTGTTCTTTGTAAAATAATTGGAAAGTCAACCTGGAAAAAAAAGTTGGCTGGTATTTTTTTTTGGAAGTTATCAGATATTAATTATTATCAAGATAGGAGACATATTGAGACGTTCATCAATTATATACTTTTTATTTTATGGAATTTTGTTTTGAAGAAAAGAATAAGTATCCAGTATTTGAGATTATTTGATGATCGTTAAATTATTCTGGCATTGTTAGTTACTTGGAATTTGTGACCAGAAGAAGTACCTTACAGGGGATCAAAGCACGTGTTCTTGATACACAGTAAACGGCACACTACATCTTAGCAGTTTTTCGTTTTCGTTTTTCGTTTTCGTTTTCATTTTTACGTTTCTTTTTCGATTTTTCCGTTTTGTTTTTGAGTTATGGAATTAGTGAGATTCACAATTTGGAGAAGGTTTGGTAGAAGATCTTTGAGATTGAAGCTGGAAGTTTGAGTACGCTTGGTGTGGTGAGAGTATTCCAGTACATTGTTTGAAAAGACATTGTGATATTTGATTTTATATTTATTTTGTTAACCTTGAGTTTACTCTCACTTAATAACTGTTCAATTTATAAGCTAAAGATTCCTATTTTTATTTAAACTTTCATTATATATATTTTTCCACTGTGACGATTAAGTCCTTTTAGTTAAGAGATAAGTAATTTATCTTTTATTTGTTTCGATTTCTCTCCATAGTATTTCAACTTATTAATTTTGTTTTATATTTATTATATAAATCTACATATATATATATAATCGTATTATCATTTATTGAACCAAGTGGATATAGCTGTTAGGGAGAACTAAGATTAAGAACTGTTAGATCTGGTGGAGTTTTTGTTTGATCCTCCATAAAACCAATTGAATTTTACCGAGAACTTTCAAACCTTTGGTACAATTCATTAAATTTCAGTTCTCGTTTACTAGTCACTTAGGTCTTGAACCAGTGGTTAATCGCGCAGGTATACATCTTGTGTGTGTGAGATCGAAGATGTATACAAATCTATAACTAGATAGCTAAAGGAGGTCACATATACATATATACATATATACATATATATATATATATATATATATATATATATATATATATATATATATATATATATATATTATATATATATATATATAAAAAAAAGAATTTTTGAAATGCTTTCTGCTCCGAAGTCCCACATGCAATCATTAAAAATGTCGAAATATATTGAGCCTTAAAAAAACTCAGCCAACTTGAGATCCAATTGATATACATGGAGCTTATTTGAATTGTTTTGATATAATTTGAATGAAACTAAGTAGTTTTCACTATAATTAATGATAAACTGAGCTATTACATTGTGGACTGCTTGTATTCATCCTGAAGTGTGTGGAGATGACCATAGAAATCTGTTCTTCTCTAGGAGAATGACTATAGAAAATATTTCTTCTGAATTGTGGGAGATACCGTTGTGGACTGCTTGTATTCATCCTGAAGTGTGTGGAGATGACCATAGAAATCTGTTCTTCTCTAGGAGAATGACTATAGAAAATATTTCTTCTGAATTGTGGGACCATAGCATACTTTTCTTCGATTGCCTTTTACTGGAATAAATTTAATAAAGTATAATTATTGATTGAAACTTGATCATTTGATAAACTGTTTGATTTCTTTCTCTTATTAATTTCCATGGCTTCTAAGAGGGTTAGTTTATAACCTTCACGATCCGTATGCAATATTTTAAGGTTGTTGTCGAAGACAATGTTTTCTTCTGAAAGATGCGTTGCATACATAGAATCGGTTACATTTCTTGCGAAGCATCTTTGAAGTTTAGATACTCTAAGTCTGAAATTCCAGTCAGTTCGACCAACATCTAAGTATCAGCCCAATCGATTTATATTTTGAATCGATATATGTATTATCCTGAGTATTTTAGTAATCATATATCTCTCAAGTTAGTGCTTTCTGATTTTGATATATCATAAAGGTTTTGTCTAGGACATGAAATAAAATGTTGTGATAACAAATTTCTTCTTTCCTCTAGACCAGTTATTTTACACATTCTCTTGACCAGGAAATATTTCGATTTGATTGAGATTGATAAGGATCATTAACTGAAAAATATTTTAATGTTGGTGACTTAATTGTTAGTGCACATGACAAGTTATATCTTGTTAAGTCAAGAAAGCTAGTATATCATTTGGGCTTCATAACCTCACCAATCCTTGTGCTAATAATACTATCCACAGCACTTGTATTTCTCATACAAGTAGGTGGTTAGAAAAAATGATAGAGTATCACAAGCGAGTCTTCCTAATTTTGGTGTAAAACTAAGTTAGTGCTCCGTATCTACTCAAGCGTTATAGCGAAAAATACACTTTGTTTCTCATGACTATATTTATTGTATTGCGAATGCAGTTTCGTGTAGAAACATAATTAGTACATTTTCAGGCCTATTAATGAAGAAATTGGGATTAATAATTTAAATAAACCTAAGTGGTTTTTTGATTTTCACTATAATTGCATTATGTATATAGATTTTCATCGAGTATCGCTCAATCGATGAATGATCAAGAATTAGAATTATTTCTTCTATTAGAAAAATGTAGTTATATAACGAAACGGAAGTCTCAATGAAATGAATAAAATGATAAAAACAAAATGCATTTTGATGATTAATACTATGCATTACCACAAATTAACGGACGTTATTCACTACTCAAATGTATTTATTTCAAAAATCCAATGTATCTTTATAATTTCTCAATAACTTCTAGTTATCGAGAATTATTGAGTTATCGAGATTGAATTCTAGCTGACCTTTTGGGGAAACATGATTGAATAAAAATTTCAATCAAATTTTTGGTATAATGTTCCACAAATATATTATATGTGATAAAATATTTGTGAAATATTGAGTTAAGAGTTTGATTTAAATTTTAAGCTATTGCATAGATTTCATCGCGGGCTTTGAGCGCGGCGACCGAATCAAGAAATTCCGTAACGAAAATAACACCTCACACCTGCCACTGAGCCTACCATGTAGCTCGGCTGAGCGTTCGCTTAACGTGTATGTATGTGGTACGACTGTACAAAGCTCGCACGGATCGAGACAAGCTGCTCCGAAATCGGACGAATACGTAAGCAGCTGTTTGTGAGAAAGTATATACACTGGACTAGAGAGTAAATACACTTGTATTGTTCAATTCACGAGATACAGTTCCAAAAGGTGGGGTAGTTATTTACAAAAATAATAATTATCATGCTAATATTGTGACTCCGAATATTGAAATAAATATTGCACACGTTAGCGATGTTAATGTTAGGCGCTCATTTGTTGGAGATATTTGTGCGTGCTTATGCGAACTTAGAAGTGGCCTACACATAGTCATGGTAGCAATTTACATTTTTCCGAATCCAAAATTGGACGAGGTAGAGCATTTTATTCATCCCACTTTAGTGGAGTACACTGAAGAAGAGTCGAAAATACCTGGTAAAAGAGGTAATAAATTTCCACTTATCTTGCTGGCGATTTGAACATCAACTTCGCTGATAAAAAATCAGTGCGGCTGACAACTTTTCTTTCGAAAAAATAGAATTTTAAAATGAATAATTATCCACAAGAATCCAAAACAAAATATGGGACCACCATTGACAAGGTATTTTACTGATATTTAAAAGATATCGAATCTCAAACTGATGTTTCTTATTTCAGTTACCATAAACCTATAGTTTCAATGATAAAAATTCCTAAATAATCTGCATGTATTGTGAGGTAATAAAAATATTTCAAACGATATTAACATATCATATATTCAATAAAAGAAAAAATTGTTTTTTTATCGGTCACCACGCTCAAAAAGAATAACTTGAATTAATATCAAAGGAAAATACTAGAATTAATATCAAAGAAAAAAATACTGCATAAATAAAAAGTAAATGAATAATTATAATTGCATAAGTCGATAAAATGCTATGCAATAGCTTTACCGCGGTAGTCCACGAGTACAACACATTTTTATTCACAATTTATGTTCAGTGCTTATTTGAGCGTGTCGAGTTCCTCTCGAAAATATGCTATCATGTTACTTACATTCGTGCTAACACTATCAAATAAAAATGAAAAATTTGAATCAATTTTTGATCATCTGTACATTCCGGAAAAGCAACTTATACTTGTAAATGTTCTCTATATTCTCTTTCATGTTTTTCCTGATAGCCTCATCATTTGTACCCCTAATTAACTATATTCAAGTCGCGAATGTAGAATAAGTATTGTTTCCAATTTTGCTCAACTATAACTGAAGTTTGCAAATTCAAGCACGAAACTTTATCTCAAGGACAAAATTATTTCATACTTTCTCCTACGGTTACTGGGTGTTTCCAGGCCCTGGAAATTGTATGTTCACTTCATTTAATTGTTATAATAATATCATAACGTCGACCCGATAAGTATGGTAACTTGATATGTCTGATCCGAAAACTTTTTTTTTACTTCAGAAAGTAGCAACATGTGCTTCGAGTTCGTATGATCTTCGTCGCCTCCCCTTCTTTACTTCACCTCAATCACCATTCTTCACCCTTGGAAAGTAAACGAACTTCTATTTGAAAGATATATATACCTCGCGATGAGGCACCATTTTCTAATAAAGTTCCTTGAGAAGACGTGTATTAACAATTTTTTCATGAATTTCACGACATTTGTTATCTATTCTATAAAATAATTAGGCACGCTGGTAAAACAATAACTAATACACCACTTTTCTGTTCTCGTCTGACCACTGGTTGGGAACCACTGCTCTAGACGAAAGTTCATGGAACATATTCCTACAGGATGAAAGCAATATGACTGAAGTTCCTAAGATTAACCTTACAAATGCCAGTATTCAGATGTAAACATCGAAAAGGATCCCTACAAACCTTTCTGTTGTCCATATTTCACTACGGGGTCTACTCCATTGGAAAATCAATCAATTGACATCGAAATATTTCAATTCAAAAGATAAAAGACAAGAAATAATAATTCGACTAATGCAAAAATTGGGGATATTATATCATTTTTTTCAAAACATTCAGATAATTGATTGAATTTTCACTTTATCAATTCTTTTGGAGAATGAATTTCAAGAGAAAATTATTCCGAATCACATGTGAAAGTTGAATACAGTTATATGAAATATATGCCAAATTCAGATACGCAAGCATCTTCAAACTACGTTTAAAGAGAGCTAACTTTCCACATAAAAACAGGATGTGAGGTGCTTTCCGCTCCAAAGTTTCTCATGAATAGGTTGGGAATGTTGAAAATTCGAATTAAAAATATGAGAGTCGGAAAATATCCGTTGAGTTCTTAACTTCTCTTCATCAGATTAAGCCATCTTGAATTTTAATGTGATATTCATGCACCGCATTTTTTCCAATCAAATTTAAAAATTTTCACGAAACGAATTCAACAGGTACACTTAAGGATTTTTAAAGTTTTCGCTCGCAACCAGAGTTTCATATAAAAATTTTATGAGTTTTAGGGTTGCTTTTTAGCATCGACTTTTCTCTAAGTTGAAAGATTTAGTTTCTAACATGTATTTTCACTGAAGAAAATCTAGAAAGCTTTTATCTGGCTCTTGTTATTATCATGTAGGTTAACTGGTATTGAATCCAATTGTAACTCAACAATAACTGTAATCAGTTTAATTTTCGATTTTTCAAATTCCTTTCAGTTCATTGAAAAGATGACATGACTTTCCATCTTGAATAGGGATCTTAAGAATTCAAATTTTCATAGTTTCATGACACAACTTCAATGAATTTGTATCTTCATCAAGATGAATGAGATATCTCAGATAACATTAGTATTTCTTCGAATAATTCGACAATCCTGAAAAATAAAACGTTAAAAACGAAATGAAAGGGACATATTTTATTGCCGGTATATGTTGAAATTGCTGTGATTATTTCATTAAAAATTTATACTGTGAACGAAGATATCTGACAGGAACTCTTGACTATAATTAATAGGCAAATAATTAATAGATATAAAAATACACGACTAGTAGACCCTTGACAATTGAGCGTTATCTATTGGTTGTTGTGTATTCATTATATGACTGTTATTTGTAAGGTTCTGACTGACTGATACGTTTATTGAATTCTTTATGGCATTTTACAACAATTTATAATTATATAAAAGAAACAAGAGGGAAGTTATAAGGTCTTTTGACCTTCTTCAACCCTAGGAATGTGAAAAAAAAATGTTTCTTATTATCTGGACAATAGATAATAAAAGTTATTTGTTTAGATAAAATTACAATTTGCCAATTTTATTGCGGCTGTGGCCGACTTTGTTATTACGTGCCATTAGGTCAAAAGTCGGATTTTCAATTCATCCGACATTTGATGGTAAAGGAAACCACAGAAAACTTTACCCACGTAATGTACATGAATGTTGGGAATTACAATATATCTATCTAATATCTAATACTAAGTTAAATGACCTGTAATAATGCACTTTCGGTATGGACTTTTCGCGAATTTTCGGCACTACTCGGATTTTCGGCACTGCGCGAACTTTTGGAACTACTCGTACTTAATCTAGATATTATTAGTTGATTCTTGAATTATTACATTTCCATAGTATATGTTATACAATTATTATAATTTTACTTATTTTGATGAAGTATTCTAAGTAATGAATTCAAAGTTTACCTATTTGTTGAATTTGCGAGAATTTGAATTTTAATATAATTAGTTTGAAATTGATATTTTAATTTAAACAACAACAATAATTTTCATTTTGAATCTCAGCGGATCAGTAGCGGAATGTCCTCTAGGTAGTCCTATACCAAATTGAGGGGAATTTTTCCTAGTGAAATATTCACGTAGGAAACGCTTCCTCTATCGGAGAAGAGGAACCCCAACATGAAAAAACGCTTGTAACTCAGGTTCTTCTAGACCGATTTATGCGAACTTAGTCGTTTTGAAAAGAGCTCTCTTCCACCAATGTGGAAGTATGAATTTAGAAACAACCTAATGAGTAACCTATACGTTAAAGAGCGCTATTTATTAATTTTTAAAATCTAGTTATCCTTGCAAAATATTGAATGGACCATCTTCAATTATGGAATATAAAAAATATTATGCAACATATTAT
Source organism: Henosepilachna vigintioctopunctata (assembly GCA_030704895.1). Taxonomy (NCBI): domain Eukaryota; kingdom Metazoa; phylum Arthropoda; class Insecta; order Coleoptera; family Coccinellidae; genus Henosepilachna; species Henosepilachna vigintioctopunctata. The sequence continues at coordinate 4,993,161 of JARQZJ010000063.1, read as the reverse complement.
CGAAAATTGCATATTATAATATTCTTACTATTCCCGGATATCTTATGAAATGTGTGTAATTTGAGTTTTTTTTCTTTAAATATAAAGTACTCAGGTTTTACTGAATGGAATTGAATATTTTTTAACTACATTAGTTATTAATTTGACTCAAGATATGAATTTTTTTTTTTTTTATTACCCACCACTAACTATTTTTCAATTTTTTCACTGCTACTTCCATAACGAAGTTTTCTGGTGGGAGCAACTGAAATATTGAAATAATAATTGGCACTATTAACAATAGAACAAGGAAATATAATTTTGAGGATTCTTAAAATGTTCGAATCCGTTCAGTGAAACCTAAGTGATCCATATTTAAAGGAAAAATGCTTAAAATCTACACATTTCTTGAGATAACTCAAAATAGGAAGAAGATCTCGCTATGCAGTTTCGGTCAATATGTAGCTAATTTGGTGTTCTTTCATATTCCATAATTAAAGATGCACGTTTACATTCAACATTTTCCAAGAGTAACTAGATTTAAAAATATGAATGAATAGTGCTTTGTGGCGAATGGGTTATTTACTACGCTGTTTCTGAATTGAAACTCCTAGATTGTTTGGAAAGAGCTCTTTTCAAAGAGACTAAAATCGAATGAATCGGTTGATCAGAACCTGAGTTACAAGCGTTCTTCATGTCAGGTTTCAACTTTCTCTATCCTCTTAATTGAAAAGATAGACTTAAACTTATGAAATCAAGTATACGCAAAATTTCTTGAGTAATAAAATAATCGTAGTTTCAATTTTTGGCATTCAATTATGGTGGCCCTCAAGCGGTAGACCTACAACCTTTAAATAATTTCCAAGATTTTCTGTAAATAATTTCCATGTTTTTCTCGGGGTCACTTTAGTTATAATTTTTTCTACCTTAGCTGTACTATAAACGGAGCCATTCTCATTTCGACGCCTGGTACATTACTACTTGTTCTGTTATTCAACTTCAAAACAGTTAATTTTTTATGAGCATATATTAGAGCGTCAAGAACCAGTATGGTAGAAAGAGTGAGGATATTTAGTTTGCGAAACTACATTTTTCAGCAATCCCGGTATTTCGCTCCACCCCAAAATCACGTACCTTAGGTGCGATTCAAAATCATGATATACTGTTTTCAGCATATTCTGCGAAACAGAAGATGACAACAGTTGCAAAACATATATATCCTTTCCTAGTTTCGAGCATGAACAAACAACATGTACATTCCAGTTGAATCTTGAGTTGAGGCCCAATCCAAGGAACTTGCAGTTTTTTGTTTCGATGCGCTTTAGGAAGAAAATCACCTTCTCGGTCTTTACACTGTTCAAACACAGGCCACTTCCTGAGCACCACCTCATAGCACCCAAATTTATATCCTCAAACAAATGATCAGCCCCCGAAAGGTCCCTACAGATATGGTCGTATCATTCGCACAAATATATTGAAACACCGAGACAAGTAATCTAGAAAGTCACGTTGCAAAATTCAAAAAAAGAAGTGGGCTCAGAATCGACTCCTGAGGCATCATTACTATTATTTGAATTCTTTGACCAACATGAAAACTGATTGTTTCCTTCAGTTAAGAAAGATTTCATTACATTACACTACTGCAACTGAAACCATACAGACTAGGAGCTTCCATAGGAGAATATTATGGAGCACACAATCGGATGATTTAGTCAAGTCGAGAAAAGCGATAACTAAAAACTCCCATACTCAAAATATTGCGTTATGTGATTGATAAACTCAATCACAGCGTCACGTTCTGAATCCAAACCGACCATCGGAAAAAAGTTGGTTTTCTTCAAAATATTTCAAAATCTTATTACTCTGGACTTTTTCAACAATCTTTGAAAATACTGGCACTGTCGAGATCGGTACACAATCTTCATTTCCTTGAAAATATCGCCGAATAGACCACTGAAATACGGAAAGAACCGCGAGCGTACTACTGCCGCAACTTATTGACGTTTGAAAACATCATATGATGATATTTATGAAATAGACATTGCAATTTAGTAGATACGAGTACCTACGGGTATAGAAGATATGTGAAAGTTCGATGCTTGGTGTGTCTGTAATCTTAGAGATGTTTTCTACTGATTCCTATAGATGGAATTGTGTAGTATTCATAACTCTACGGTCTTCCACTTGGAGTCACAAGAAGATGCTTGGAAATTGAAAACGTTACCTCACTTCGACGGACGTGGTGCGACTGACAAGTTCCTTGCAGAACGAAACATGTGTCTCGCACTTTCATCAGGTGTGGCATCGATTTCAATATTTCTCTAACATTTATCCCTTGAAGATAATGGAGAATCACATCGTACACGATCACATATCTTGCTCTACTATAACATTCACTTGGTTAATTTGAATTATATATATATATATATATATATATATATATATATATATATATATATATATATATATATATATATATATATATATATATATATAACGAACTTTGTGCATATCTAGCCAACCGAAGCGCAAACATTCTGAGCAAAACAAATCTAATAACACCGAAACTATGATTTCATCAAAACTGAAATAGAATTATCTCATTGTTGTTCTTTCTATTTCCAAGTACTTTCAATTACTCATTTCATTCCAAGCAGTGAACTTTTAAATGAAACTTTTGAACGTAATTCCAGGAATTTATAATTATATTCCTGCTGTTCTGTGTTACTTTTCACAGACTTGTTTCACGGAATGTACGCTCAACAGGAAATATAAACGTAATTTTTCATATATTTGGGGTAACATTTCTGTTGAAATTTCTTTTCACTACATGAAACAACATTCATACTCGCTATTTCAACCAGTTTATAAAGAGAAACAATGCAATTCGATGTAGGATTTTACGATGGGTCTTCTCTTCACATAAACATAAAAACATCGGGTTTCCATAATACAGTTATGAAGAAATATTATGCCAGAAAATAATACTTTACCCGGAATTTCCATTCGTTTCTCCAAATGACCAGCAGGAACATGCCATGTAGCTCATAAAAATGAAACATTTTATTGTAACTCGCCAAATGCGGGTAATTCAATTTCTCACATATCGTCAAAAATATTATAAAATCTAATGTTGTGTCAGCAGAAACGATCCAAAATGAATAGCGGAGAGCATAAAGCAAAAGTGGTGTTTTAAATTTGATTGGAAATGTAATTTTTCATAAACCTACATAGCTGTGTATCTAAACTCATATCAATAAACGAATATAAACGAACATTATGACAAAATTATGGAAGATTTATTGTTTATAAGAAATACTCACCTGCTGAAATGATAACTATTATCTGTCAGTCACTTCTCATTGAATCATTTGCTGCTGAATGGTCCGTAAATGAACCGTCTGCTATAGGTATGACAAGAAATAAACGATACTAGATCAATTAAACTTTTAAAACACTTTACAGGGGAAATTCAAACAATTCCAAACAATCTGGTAATAATTATGTCGGAAAATTTGGAAATTGGCAGTTATAGGGAGTCCGCTAGTATTGAAAACTTCACTTTCCGTATCAATACTTGAAATGTCATAATGTTCAATTTGAAATTATCAAAATCAATCTGATTTTCACATGTATTGACACAGCGAGAAACAGTTATCTGCATGTTTATATGCTTTTCCATTATTCAAATATACTACATCATGTAGAATAATTCGATTGGAGTAACCATCAATATTTAAACACGTTTTTTTATGGATAAAATTTGTATTTACATAAATTAAAATGTACCTGATTATCTACATTATTCACATTGTTTGCACTATTGTCTTCATTTATTTCAACAATACCCTGAATTTTGTACTTTCAATGAATTCATTGTATTCTCTTCAGATATTATAAAAATATTGTATTTTTATATTTAAGGTGAGAAATTAACATTCTTGATTGAAATTTATTTAAGTGGAATACGTCAGCTGTATATGTCACAATACGTCACCGACTACCAAACCATGTCGGTCACTCGAACTCTCGAGATTTCACACATCCAAGAAGAGTCTAACGCGCACAGTCCATGGCGCACCATCTTGGCGACGCGAACCCTTGAGGTTATTCCCATCCACAAAGTGCCAACACAGCTAAAGTAGTTTCAACCTCAATTATTTACGTATTTTTAATCGATTACCAATCAAATATGGACGTGTATTATTTTGCATCAATATGATATAGTGAAAAATAACTGAATATCATAACCCTTTTCGAATACTCTCAACTCTGTCTGAAACAATTGAAAACATTTGGGTGAATTTCAAAAAATATTTCAATAGAGATATATATATATATATATATATATATATATATATATATATATATATATATATATATATAATCTTCTAACACCATTATCAATATAATGGGTTAAATAATATAATAATAATATACAACAGACAGTTGTGTTGAACGTCTTCTCATTCGGTAATAGGACTGAATATATGTCATGTATAAAGAACAAGTCTGTCGAAATGAACCAATTTCCTTGAATTATACGATTTATGCAAGAATTTTCAAAGAAGTGTTATGAGAGGCATCAATTTGAATTATCATGAAACATGTCAAAGCAGCTTGCTCTGTGATGAACATTGCTGTCATGCTCAGAAAATATACTCAGTATTTTGATTTACATTGAATATGAGCACAACTATTCCTCAAGGCAGTAACGAAGTGAAAACAAAAAGGATTATTCGATTAGGATTAACAATGTAATTTGAAGAAAAACTATCAAACCGGAGTGAATGCCTCAGAAACGTATTTTTCATTAAGGGAAGAAAATATTCTGAGGAAACGAGAAACGAAATATATACTCACACACGAAAAACAAAAGTACGAGCAAAATGAATCTGAAGATATAGAAAAGTATGTTCAACAATGAGAAGCTGATAAATGTTTACTATCAGGGCACACATAAGAACATTTTAAGTTAGTCGTTGAGTATACTACATCAGGGATAACGCACAAACATTATCATCTAATCTGATAATCTCAACGAGTTACATAAATTTAATAAATCGAAGAAATAAGGAAGTCTGAAGAAATAAACAAGAATATGAATAAGATATGAGGCAGAAAACACATAACTCGCAAATTTTAGACTGAACCAACAAATAAAAGATGTTAGAAAAATCAGAGTTCTTGAAAAACCGTAGCAGAAAAGTGGAGAAACCAGAAAAAGTAGGAACTCCAGTAAAAACTACCAAATACTTGGCAGACGTGATGCAACGTAAAATCTGCAGAATGCATCATGAAGTCTAGAAGAGGAAACAAATTTCTCAGGTGGAAAAAGAGCAGTCAGCTCAGTAGTTGTGAAGGGAGGCAGAGGTGTAATGACTAATGAGAAAATTTCAAAAAGATTTCAGTCTTGTTCGAGGTATTACGAGAGAATTATAGGGGGAATATTGAACAGCTACCAGTACAAAACAGCTTGGAATACTAACAAGAATTTGGGGAAATGAGGTATCGAAATTTAACATTGAAACAATATTGGAATGAAATTATGGGAAATATTTGCGCTTATGCTTTTTATTCATAGACTGTAAGTAGGCCTGCGATAAAATAGACGAAAATGAAATGTGGAGGGACTTGAACTGTCTAAGAATTTTGAAGAAATCAGTGAAAATTCATTTTAAGACGTCAGAAATTCTATATATATATATATATATATATATATATATATATATATATATATATATATATATATATATATATATATATATATATATATATATATATATAGTTTTTTCTTTATTCTCAACAGGTATAATACCCAATTGCAGAAAATAATAACATAATGTTGAATAATAACAAAATAATCGAAAATGAAAGAGATAAAACAAAGAGCTCAATCTTAAATCAGAAAAAACTAAAGTGGTAACTGAAAACTTAATATCAGAATTCAATAAAATATTACAAGAAATTTGATCTGAATCAATTCATTTTAGTCAATTTCCTTTGTTCACATAACTCCTTATAATAACTTTTATGCAGTCAAAGTGAATGTCACAATTAATAAATGTAATGAATTCTATTCTATTCTATTCGCAACTTTATTGAATGTAGACTCCATGAAGGAAATGGGGGATTGTATTAGCGAGTTGGTCCTTGGAATCTCTAGGTGGAAAAATTCTGTAGTACGAGAATTTGGCCTAGGAACACGGAATTTCAAAGCGGACAAGAGAGGAGGACAATCGATCAAATTCATGTTGTGCAGTAATTTGTACAGATATTTGAAGAATAAAGTTTCTTTTCTGCTCTGCAATGAGATCAAACTAAATCATCCAAGATCAAAAGATCATCCTCCCTCCAAACTAACAATTTCGAGAACTTTCTCTGAATGGTCTCAAGATGGCATTGGTGGCAAGTGTAAATAGGATGACTGATCATGCTGCCATACTCCAACTTCCTATGGATGTTGAGGAATTATTGAAATATTTTCCACTGCGTATAACGAATCCATATATTTTCGAGGTAGATGAAATATGTTCGGTGATGTGTGGAATGAAAGGAAGCTTCTAATCGAAGACTACACCAAGATCTCTCACCTTATCAGAACGAGAAAGAACCTGACCACTGACGCTATAATCACAATCAATTCGATCTTTTTTTCATGTGAAAGAGAAAACATTACACTTTGACATGTTCAAACTCAAATAATTGGACGCTTACGAACGAAAACATGGTCCAGCGTGAACTGAAGTTGAAAAGAGTTGTTCTGTGATCTTTTTTCGTGATATAGTGAATTTTATCATTCAGATCATTTACGAACAGAATAAATAACATTGGTCCAAGATTAGACCATTGGGGTATTCCAGAGGTAGGTAAGAAATCAGACGACTGTATACCCTCCACCTGTACGAATTGATGTCTGTCAACCTGGTAGGAATGAAAAAGGTTCGTGAGGCTATCAGATAATCCAAATTTGTTGATGCGCAACTTTATCAAAAGCTTTCTGAAAATCTGTGTATATCACATCAACCTGACCGGTGGAGTCGAATGCTTCAGAAACGTACTGAGAAAACTGCATGATATTGCTTGACCCAGATCTCATTGACATGAATCCATGTTGCTCAATCTTGATGTTGTTTCTGACGGCTGAATATATAGCATTATAGACTACAATTTCAAAAAGTTCTGAACATTTTGATAAGATGAATATTGGCCTGTAGTTGTTTACAACAGGGGGACCACCTTCTTTCAAGACAGGTACTATCTTAGCCGATTTCCATATTTTAGGAAAAGTTGCTTTGCTTATTATGAGATGAGATTACTTTAGGTATGGATGTTGGTTTATGATAAGTTCGCTCATTATCTCTCACCCCACCAGGAATTCTAGAGATACCTTTCATCTCGTTATTGAAAGACCAGAAAGAAGAGGGGTCTTGCACGATGTCATTTTCAGCTGTTTGAATAAAACTTCCATACGCCAAGTCAATATCATTCATAATAGTTTCTTCCAAACTTTTGTATCTTGATTATTCATGTATTCTTCTTTTCTCAATATATTGTCTATTATATTCGAATTATACCAAGAGGGAAAACGTCTTTTTCTCTTGATTTTATAAGGTACATTTCATAAGAATACATCATTTAATATTGTATAACACTTTTCGCAAGTTGCATGGATAGTTCGAGTTTACTTGAAGACACTATTCCAAGAGATATTCAATAACATTTGGCGCATTAGCGGAAAATTAGCTTTACGAAAACTGAACTCTTTCGTGTCCATAGAATTCCCGCCCATGGAAGAAACATGTTTTGACCTACAAGATACATAGAAATGAATTGGAATATGCTGGAGATCAGCATTCCCAAGAGAAACATTTTCAGAAGAGATTTGACATGGAGCATTTGAAAAAACTAGATCTGGTGTTCTACCATTGATATTGACTAAATTATTGAATTGATTGAGATTGAGAATTTCTGCAAACGATTTTGAGGCTATACAGTTCCCATCCGAAGGCGAATTATTTGTAAACTCATGTGCACTAAATTCACCAATAATTAATACTTTCTTATCAAGTACTGATTAAATAGTTGAGAGACAGTCGTCTCGTCAAGAATAAATCGTACGAAACCATATCAATTTGTGAAGGTATATAAACGAAACGAACAATAAGTAATAGTGACCGAGCTTTACGGATAACATTGCAGCCTATTAGTTTCTATGGATTGAACCAAGTTTTCCCGTTGAGCTAAATCTATGCACTCCGATGAATACCTATTGTGGACTGCTACAAGAACTCCACCTCCGGTAGAACGCCCTGACGTAGGAAGATCCCTGTCACATCTGTAGCCGGAATATTAATTCGGAAAGAGTTCTGAGTTAAATACGCCATTTTCTGACCCTGTTTCACTTAAACAAATCACATCATAATCACTTCTCGCGACACTGAACAGAATGAGTAATTTGTCTTGGCATTGAGTCCTCCCACATTTCAGTAATAAACGCTTAAGTCGAAAGAAACAATTTTTTTTTGTTAATAGGACTTTCTACTCCCAATCTTTCTTGCTCTCAAAAAAACTTGAAGCATTTAATTGATATATTATTAGGCTAATTTTCACCTTCATACATTTCATCAAGCATATAACTATCGACACTCACCTTGAATGACCGACTTCACGCTCCTTCTCTTGTTGGAAGCTTTTCCACTGTGACCTTGCCTGGAAACTTGGAGTGCAAGTGATGCGGAACTGTTTCTTCAGACCTTACCATACGAGCCCTTCCGACGTGAATCCAGGCTTTTTTCTCCACACATTCAAGCAAAGAGGTGGACTCTGTTCCTTTTATGACGGATTGATTCTTAGTTTTGGTTTTTTTCGGTGTTCTCAGTTGATCTGATGTGCTATTTCTTCGATTTTTTTCAAAAGAAATAAGTTCAGCTTGCTTTTTCTTCACATTTGAAGAGAGGTCTCTGGGAATGGCAACAACGCGCACTCTTTCCGTAGTGTTGAAATATAACAGAATTATGAGTGACGAGATGATATGAGGAAAATTAAAAGCTCAAAATGTATTAGAACACGGAGAAGCATTATCGCTAATGGTGTTTAACTAAGTACGAATGAAAGAGTTCTCCACACCAAGATACAGTTGACACGTCTGATTTTCAAGTCTACGCAGCAAAAAATAACGTATGTGAATGATTGAACGTTGTTAACCAGGACAAAGAAGAGGAGTCGAAATACTATGCTCTCAGGTCTCACATTTTGGGAGATGTATTCTGAAATATTAAGTCATATAAAATGAATTCATTCAAGAAATGCGCTCTGCATTTCTAGAAATGCAGAGCTCCTTGCAGCCAGTCTTAATAAAATTTCGTCTTTTATCCTGAGGGAATGTGCTAGGCTATTTACTTCTCTATTTAGATTTTCAACTGCGATTCGAAAACTGCTCAGATTGCGGAAGATCTGTCAGTTTCAATAACATGAAGTTTTTTCGGAAATTATAGACTTATCACGATAATGATTTATTCTCGTGAGGTTTTCGAAATCGTTTGGAATTATGAAGGCCTAATAAGTACATTAACAACATGGAAACAGTAACTTCTGATAGAAAATTAATTATAAAATTAAAAATTGACACACTTGACTAAAGTTTCACTGAATACATCAAAAACTCTACATATGTTTCGGATGGTTAATCCATTATGAAGAGTATAAAATAATACTAATTAACAAAATGCAATATCACAGTAATATTGCATATTCTTAATTTTATAGTTTTTAACATAATGTTTCACCAAGAGATAAGCGAAACCTCCATGTTATTTGAAGAAAATTAACTTTTGGCAGTCACATAATGACATTATTTCAAGTTCTTGAAAAAATAATCTGTTTCAATAGGAATATCAAATCAGAATGATATATGTTTTTTCAAAATGATATATTTGACTTTGACACGGTCAAAACCAGAGTATGCTAATATCATCTGATATCCAGAATACGTATCTTAATAAAAATCTTGATTCCGTTCGACGACGTTTTCTTGAATATTCATGGTTTTGCTTTGATGGAGTTTATCCAGTATGGGGTATTAAAGCTACTTTTCTACCGAGTTTAACGTTCCATTACATGAAACAGGTAGAACTTATTCAAAAATTATGTTCCTGTACAAGATGATAGGTTTTCGGTTGATAGTTCTCTTCTTCTTTATCTTTTTAGTTCTGAACCAAACTTGTCGATATACCGAAAGTTTTTATGCACTTCCATCGTGTACTGATATTCTGGCATTTTCCCCACTTAGAACCTGGAAAATACACACTGAATTGGAATACAACTACAAAAATGCTAAGAGAAGTAGTTAATAAATATTCAGTAATATTAAAATGAGCATGGATCTTGAAATTTCAATAATTCATTATTAAATGTTTGAAAGAACCATTTTTCAGGCTCTCGTTCTTCTTTTAGACTTTCTCGAATTTTCGAAAATATCTTGCTGATCTCAAAATATGAATGATTGAATTCTCGATAAATGACATGGAGCTTCCGCTTATTTCTTGGTGAAACATTATGTTGAGAACAATGAATTGAAATTAACACTCTTGGTTTAAGTTTCACTAAATCTACAAAAATCTCGAAAATAAAATATTATCGAGAAACATATGTTTCGGGTGGTTAACCCATTATCAAAATTGTACAATGCTACTAACGTAAAACATATTTAGTAATGTAACATTTTATACTCTTGGTAATGGGTCATCCACCCGAAATATATGTAGAGTGTTTTATATATTTTGTGAAAAATAAGCCAAGTGTGTTAGTTTGAATTTATTGTTTTTCATTGATTATTTTTGTCAAAATTCTAAGGTCACATATGGATTCAGTTTTTTTTGTGCTCTTGTCAATCATATAAATGATGACTGATTTTAATTTCAAATTGATTTTAAATGATTGATTTTGTGAATACTGAGCGACACATTGAGTCTCTGTGTTAAGAAACTTATCGCCTAATATCAGAAAAATGTACTAAGTGTTATAGCATCAATAACTCTCGAACCAAATCAGTGAAAATAATTTTAAACCCCTTATCGAGAATATTAAGATCATATATGAGTCCTATGGATGAGATACATGAACAATTTTTTGAATATACACCGAGAAACCATAGAACTAAAGGTCGACATCCCTGATGATGACATCTGATTTTGCCCGTATGCAAAATTATGACCTCACTTCCTGTTGTAATTTCAGACATCATTATAACTTATGAGACACAGGAAAAAACTTAACGTGAAAATAAAGTTTTCGATAAGAAGAATTGAGTTTACAAAAGTCTAAAAGCTCAATTCATTCGCCATCATTAGTCGACCACGATCAAAGGTATTTTTTGCCTAATTTTTCTTGATCGATCGAACACATTTATTTTCTTAAGACTTTAATTACTTTCTAAAAAATGGTCCACACCTTTCATTCACCGTGATCCGTGTGTCGACCTAATTTGAAGAATCAGAGCGCCTTTACAGATACGTATAATAGCATTATATTCTTCAATATTAACATATCTTGCTAGATACATGGATAATTTTTTTTACATTGATTCTACGAATATAAAATTAATTCAAACAAATAGTCGACACTTTTACTTTACCCAGAAAAAGTTGTCGACTGATTTGAAATAATCAAATCGCTTATGATCATGTATTGAATAATAATCTAATCAATGCTTTACATTTATTTTCCGAGTGATAGTTTTCGGAAGACCAACAACACACTTCTGCATCCTTTATTCAATAATAATAATAATAATAATAATAATAATGATAATAAAAATAATAATAATAATAATAAAAAGGATAATAATAATAATAATAATAATAATAATAATAATAATAATAATAATAATAATAATAATAATAATAATAATAATAATAATAATAATAATAATAATAATAATAATAATAATAATAATAATAATAATAATAATAATAATAATAATAATAATAATAATAATAATAATAATAATAATAATAATAATAATAATAATAATAATAATAATAATAATAAAAATAATAATAATAATAATAATAATAATAATAATAATAATAATAATAATGATAATAATAATAATGATATATATTTCAGTGGATGCTCTAGTTAACAAACAAAATGAAACAACGTCAGTAAAAACAAACAAAATTAGCATTTCATCACATATTCCAGTAATCATCCAAGGAGTATGGTTTCAATTCAATTAAGAGTTTTTAATACTATTTTCAAATGAACTGAGTTTTTCAAATCTCTTCACACTATCCAGAAATTTATTGGAGAATCTCACAGAAGTGTAATATGGATGTTTCTCAGAAGCAGTCAATCTGTGCTTAGGAAAGCGGTAATTCAAGTTACGTGTATAAATGAAATATAAAGTATTGATAAAACGTTGATTCAATACATGAACATAAGCTATTTGAATACTTGAAATCAGTAAATTTTTTATAGGTAGCATAAAAGTGTCGACTATTTTTTTCATTGATTTAATGGTTGTACAATTAGTTTCAAAAAAAGATGATCCATGTATTGAATGAATAACAATAATTATATTCAATTATTATTAATTAATTATTTCTGATTATAATCAGAGATTTAGGGACCTTGAGCAAAAGTTCGAGCAAATGCTATTTAATTACTTAAAATCAGTCCAGCGACCACTTATTCTGGGTAAAATGAAAGTGTCGACTCTTTTAGTTTTAGGAACGCTCAGAAAAATTAATGTATTTGATCAATTAAGAAAAATTTCCTTTGATCGTGGTCGACTTTCGGTATCGAATGAATTGAACTTGTCGACCTTTGTAAATTCAATTCTTCTTATCGAAAACATTATTCTCAAATTATTTTTTTCATGTATTTTATAGGTTATAATAATGTATGAAATTACAACTGGAAGTGAGGTCATAATTTTGCATGCGGGCAAAACTAGACATTTTCTGGTGTGTCGACCTTTAGCTCTATGGTTTCTCGGTCTATATTCAAAAAATTGTTCATGTATCTGATCCACAGGACATTTATATGGCCGGCCCTCCGACTAATAGGGTAGTCTTAGATCCGTCTCGGTGATTTAGTAATACTCAGTAACAAACCCTCTATAAAATATATTCCTATTGTACGATTCAAAGTAGGTTAACTTATTATAATCGAAAGGAAGTATATTTTTTTTGTCATTGATAATTTTTATTATTTCTCGTGAAATATATAACTAACAAGTTTCTGTTTTCAATTTTTAGGTTATAGTTTACCCTACTAAAGTTAGTCTTCAGATTTATGGAGCTGTGCTGATTCTGCTCTTGATATGGATAGTTGCATTGATTCTGGCCCTTCCTCTGTTCATCTACAAGAAACTCAAACACCATGATATAAATCTAACAGATGATATCGATGGTTTGAACTTCTGCATCGAAAATTGGCCTAACGACCACGGCAGAGCCTATTATTCCATCTTCTCTCTCACATTTCTCTATATAGTTCCCATCATTATAATCACGGTAAGAGACATCCATAACTTTTTTCATAAATATACTCAAACTGAATTAGATGATTGAGTCATTTCTGTATTCAATATTCGCAATAAAATCTTCTCTTTTTCCAATTCCATAAGATAATAACACTCAGCATTCTGCAGGTGAACTATGTGTACACAATATTGAGAAAATAGAGAATATTTATGAAATGATAGAAATGATGATGAAGTTTCAATGCATTTTATTGAGAAGCTGTCGTCTTCGAATGTATTTTGTGGAAAATCATTACAACTTATGCCTCTTGTAGATGAATATTAAATTTCATTGATTTCGAAACTTGAAGTCAGTTTTCGCAGTATGGAATTCTTCGGATAATTTCTTGTTAATGAGTGATAATATCCGGTAATTCAAATTGAAAAGTAGATACAAATCGATCTTCTCTGCTGTCGAAAACAATTACAAAAAGTTTGGTTATGTAAGTAATTGTCATAATTCGAAATGAAATACAGATTCCACTAATATATCTCATCAAGGTTAAAATTTCATTGAAAATAAGTTCAACAAAGGGAATCACATAACACTACGAGAAACCTCAAAATGATTTAACTGCAACATCTAAGCCAGATATTATTCAAAATAGGTTTCAGGCTGCTCTGTTCTGCTATAATTAAATTATTAACAGCTTACTGCCGAATTAAGTGGATGGGCAGGAAATTTGAATTATGGTTCAATTAGAGTATCTGAAGATGAATGTCTGTTACTGACGAATATATCCGTAATAACTGAACATTTTCGGATATTTTTGATATGTTGCTTGTCCTTGTAATGAAGACTTTCTGCAAAATGTTGATCTCTTAAGGAGGAATAAAATGAAGTAATGAACGTATGAAATTAGTTCAAATTTCTTGTTGCAATATATTCAAATCAATTATTATTAGCAGCAAATCAAAGCATAGATTTTTTCAAGAATTAACTTTCTCTTCAGCTTCAATCTGAAAAAAAAGTATGCAGTGAAGTTGTAACCAGTAGTGAGGGTACTGAGGATCAGAGAAATTTTTCAATTAGATTGTGAAAACACAAAATTCTGAAAGCAGCCGAATCTGAACTTTATTTTCATTCAAATCGAGGTTGGAAAATTAAATGAAGTGAGAGAATTTTCGAAGAAACAAACTGCAACATACAATTATGAAAGCAGATTGAACAGACAAATTTCACGATACGAGTATTGAAGATTTGCTTCAACAAACTAAAGAATTTCCACTACATAAAAAGAAAGAGAAACCTGAGTTTTGAAATGGATGTATCTCATTCCTATCACAACAAAAATAATTTCAATACTTTTGTTAGTTATAACTCAAATGAAATATGAGATTCGAAGACTGAAATCGAAATTAGAATACAATTTCCAAATCCCATGAAAAATTAAGGACATAGCACGAATGAGAGCCAGATTTATTTCATATATATAGGGATAAAAATCTTAGTATGGATTATATGGGTAGATATATGAAAAAATTACAACTCGAACATTCATCAAGAAAATTTGAATTAATCTAAAGAATGTTGAAGCTATATTTGCCTGGTGCAACTGATGATTTCCTGCGGAACGAAACAGATGCCTTATATTTTCTTCAGGTATTTATCTCTTGAAGGATAATGGAGCCATCACTTCGTACACGTTCACATAGCTAGATCTACTTAAAATTCTTTTGATTAATTCGAATTTTTTAATTAATGTTTAGTATTCATTTTTCGAATGAATGTCTAGTATTTATTTGTGCCAGTGCCATTAGCTAGTGATGTAAGACTCCACCCAGACAGATGTGCTTTGGCCCTCCATGCGGCAAAGATGGGACATCAATTTGACTTCAATAATTTCAAAATTCTGAATATAGCTAGTAGCTACCAGAAAAGAATATTTTTGGAAATGTGCCATATTGATGTTGATGACAATTAATAAAAAAAACAGACATTGCTAAGCTCAGTTGCATCTATAGTTATCTACTCTCGAAAAAATTCGATAAGCTCTGCTACAATTCCTAAGCTCTGTTTGACGTTTTGTGTTTTTTCCACTTGTGATGACAATTGACAGAGAGTTTTGCACTTGATCTCTGTGATCCTTAGTGACGTTTGTCTGTGTTTTCTGACAGTTCGGTATCTTTGACATATGATTGTTGTGACACCTGATTTTATATATCTTTATATTACGTTTTTAATGAGATTATCTAGTTCTGTGAGTTCCAAAATTTGTTTAACCATCTATTTTCACTGCTGCGTACAGTCTGGCTACATCTTCAGCCTAGTTAACCGTAAGATGCAATTTTTTGGTTAAAAGACTTTGTTTTACACTCATTTATTTTTCAGAGTCCTGATGAAGAATGTAAACATGTTCGAAATATAGACAAGGTTAATATATTGGTTGTAATTATGGAGGCCCTACTTTTGCCGAGAACTCATCTATTACTCATTATATATATATATATATATATATATATATATATATATATATATATATATATATATATATATATATATATATATATATATATATATATATATATATATATATATATATATATATATATATATATATATGACATGAACAATGCGATGTCTGCATTGTCCTTCTAGGGATCAATGTTAGAGAATAATAGATTCTCCATTATCCTACATGGGAAAAATGTTGAAGAATCTTGAAATCGGTGCCTACATTTATTGAAAACGTGAGACAGTATACTCTTTCGTACTACAATTAACTCATAAGTCACGCCACGTTCAAGGGATGAAAGACAAAGATTTCAATCCGCACATATCCTCTAGTCGATTTTAAAACCGAAATATAAAATCGCTAGTTGTCATTTTTCAAAACATGTCAGAATGAATTCACTACAAGAAAAAAAAATCTGTAGTTCCCGTGTTATGTTATTGCACTTGTAGATAATACTACTTATAGATATTCGCTATCAAAGTACATTATAACTAGAGATCTATAGGGAACTGCAGATTTATTTTTCTTGTATTGAATTCATTCTGACATGTTTTGAGAAATGACAACGAGCGATTCTATAACCACAAACTAGATGGCGCATTACTTCATCACATCATATGAAATGTCAAAAAAAAATCTAGATTTGTAAAATGTAGTATCTCGGTTGATAAGGATGTGTGGAACTTTCAATATATATATATATATATATATATATATATATATATATATATATATATATATATATATATATATATATATATATATATATATATATATATATATATATATATATATATATATATATATATATATATATATATATATATATATACGCATACTACGGATGAAACGAAGCCCGGTACACACTGAAGGTGAAGTGAAGCCCGGTAGAAGGAGTGAGGGTGTGTGAAGCGGTATATGTTTGTTGTATACGTCTTTCCGCTTTTATGCAGACCGCGTTTTTACACTTGATATATATTTCGCATTAGATGAAGCCCGGCGATGTTGTCGGCGTTAACTAAGATTTAGTTGAGTGATTTGTTTTTAAAATGAGGAATGTTATCTTTGGATATTGCATTTCGGATATTATTTCATTCGTAATTTAGTAGTTAAATGATATTTTGAAATTGGCGTTACAAGATAAAGCGGTTGTTGTTTCTGACGAGAAAAGCTCATTGAAAACTGGGTGAAAATGAAAATATTTTTCATAATTCTTTCAGAAAAAAGTGAATAATTTTTGTACAATTTAAGAAATAAATAATGTTTATTTCTTGTATTGAATGAATTTTTCGTTTCAGTGAATCTATTTCTTACATATTTCAAACACTGAATGAAAATTAATAAATTAGTAAAAGACATATCATTATTATCACCTATAATCATTATCTTTGGGTATTGCATTTCGGTTATTATTTCATTCGTAATTTAGCATTTAAATAATATTTTGAAATTGGCGTTAAAAGATAAAGCGGTTATTGTTTCCGACGACCAAAGTTTATGTGCGAAATTAACAGATTTTTTTGAATCAGAAGCGAAACATTCGACCAAAAAATAAGAATACTGCGAGAAAGGTACTTATGTTTTCAATAAATATTTTGATTTGAATTGAGAATCCTGTAAAGACTTGCAATTGAGTTCTGAATATTCCTCATATTTTTCGAAATTTCAATGAAACCAAAAAATTCTGCGCTGGATAACTCAGAAGTGTCAATACTATACGCGTTGTATAAAGTGAATAGATGTTCTTCGGTTAAAAAAAAATAATTAACAATATTCCGTATTTTCACTCACGTATTCTGAAACAAAAATACAAAAAAATTGTTCATTTACAGCTGCTGTGTAGTCTTATCGCAATTATAGGAAAACGTTTCCTTTTAATATTGAACATTAAAATTGTTGTGTTTGCAATCCTAACATAAAATCGTAAGTGAAAGTTTAACTGTAGTCCAATCTTCTGTATGTTATCATTGAGAAAAAAATGCTTGTTGACCAAAAAATCGGAAATCGTCTTGAGACAGACAATCTGAAATTACATCATCAAACTTTCTGAGTTTTCATTATGAAACAAATTGAATGAACTGTTTTATGCAATTCTAATGATTTTGATATAAGTTGTTTGTATGTGTTTTTGTTTTATATTTTCCGGCTTAAATGTAAATTATTCTTTTTGTTTTTAGAAAACATCTATTAAAAATTATTTCAATTCCTCATCAGTAAGAGATTGGATGCCATCTGAATCAGAAATCTCATTGAATGAGTATAGTTATCTATCTAGTTCATCCAAAAGCAATTCACTGTTGTATTTTCCTTAAGGAACGTATTCAGACTCCTCTGCAATAATCTTTTGAACATAGTCAGATAGTAGCAGCATCGTTAAACCAGAAATCTTCAAAGGGCTAAGTTATAAAGACTATATGAAAACTGAGGACATACGAGCAGATGCATACTTCATTTCATATGAAATTATGCAATTCCTATATAACGACTACAATTGCAGATAATTCAAATTACAGAAGCAAATGATATTTTGGATTTCAGATCAGAAGATATCGTTTGATACTCGCCCTGAAGACCATCAAATGGCATTTTTGCAAAGATACACTTCTGAACAAAATACGTGCAGGCAGCTGAAACCTTCGTCGTCAGTTTCAAGCGATCAAAAATCGAAATGTAATGTTGAAAATTTTTCTTCATCTAGTCACGAAATAATCATCAAAACATTAATATTTTTCTACTCTATAAAATCTCAATTTCTCAGACTGAATGATAGACTTCGTCAGGTGGAATTTTTAAATTCATATCCGTTTTGAACTCTGAAGATCTTAAAATAGCTTATCGAAAATTTCTTTGAAATGAGATGAATTTTTTTTAAATATACAAAAACCATTTCAAATGTTTGGCGCGTTTTTCATGTTTTACATTACTTTCATATTTCGTTCTTAATTGAACACATTCAAATCTATAATGTTTGAATTTTTCGGTTATTATCAACACAATAATTTGAATACTCTGGGGTCTTCTTTGATTAATATAACAAGTCGATGCTCATCATATTGTTGTTAACTATTTTTGCCAAGAATGAAATTAAAACAACTAGGTACGTTTCGGTCTCCACCATAACGAGATTTCTCATAAATACATAATATATGAAGGAAATGTGTCAGAAAAATAGAAGTCAGTAATATGTTGTCACATCTGTTGCAATTTACTTTATTTTCAAACTGAATTGAAGAACGTGATTCGGTGCAAAATGCCTATTCTGATGAATGTATACTATATCAAAAGAATCTATTTCAACTACACATTGGCCTTGAATTTGAATGCATCATTCCTAAATTTTCAATGTTCTCTTGTTTATGACTTCATCTTTCATTCGAAAGACATGTGATTGTTCGAATCTTGAAAATGCATAATATTTTTGCTACCATTTATTATATTTGAATAGTCGGTCAACAGATTTATTTAAACAGTTTTACTTGCTGAGTTTTGCAGTTATTCAGTAATATCAACTTATTGTAATAACACATGATTTTTTTCTAATCCTTTCTTTATATATCAAACAGTAAAAGTTGCAAATGTACTTCTTCTATCAGAGAAAGGAAAAGGCAGCGAATTCAAGGGCAAAAACTTGAACGAAATAGGAATAGAAGCCGATGTTTTCCTCTCTTCAGAATCGGATGTAGAGGAAGACATTACAGAAATTGAAGAACTAGAAATAGAGGAGAACATTTTAGAAAATGATACTAACGATTGGCTCCACCTTTTGGCATATTAAAAAAAATTGAACTAATAACAAAAAACAATTTTCTAGAGCTGGTTGGTTCAACGAAGAGAAGAAAGTTATGATGGACTATTTCAGAGAACATATAAATAAACTAACTCCGAAAAAGCACGAATGGGAGGAATTTTTGAGCACACATCAAAAAAAACTATAAAAACTGGGTGAAAATCAAAATTTTTTTCATATTGCTTTCAAAAAAAACTGAATACACAAAAGTCTTAGCTGGGATTCGAACCCAGATCTCCCTCGTGAGAGCCTCACTCTCTCACTACGCTACAGAGACGACATCTACTATATTTTTAAAATGACATCTTCTATATTCCTTATCACTCCCTTCAAAAACTGATCTATTGAACTAGAGCCTCAATTACTCTGGTGAAACTGTTAGGAATTAGTATTTTTGTCATAAATATCTTAGATAATTTCTTATGTACATCTAGGTAGGTAATGAAAATCTCCTATATTTATATACCGAGAGTTTTATTTCACTTTTATTCATAGGTAATACCTACTTACGATTTAAGGAATATGCATGTTTAGTTCATTGAAATGCTGAATACTACCTACTCTCGATATTTTATACTGAAGAGCAATGTTGCCGATTCATAGCGCATATTTAATCTGTGGCGATAAGAACTTGCTGACGATAAGAACAGGCCTCCTAGCGCTGGATATGGAGTACTAACCAGTGTATATATACAGACGTAGCGCGGCATTAAGAAGCCCATAGCGATTTTAAATAACGTTTGTTTTCACAATATCTACCTCATGGTTTTGAAATATTCTAGCATTTTCTGATGAATCAGTGGCTACGTTATCAACGATAGTTTTTGAACCGCTATCATGAAAGGATTTCAACCATAATAATGCGATATACACACAAAAAATTAGGAAGCCCGTTTTGGGCTTCCTAAAACTGCAACGGGCTTCGTATAATCTGCAGAACGTACAATTTCGGGCTTCTTAATGATGGATTATATATATATATATATATATATATATATATATATATATATATATATATATATATATATATATATATATATATATATATATATATATATATATATATATATATATATATATATATATATATATTTCACTTAATTCACAGTATTTTACTTTTCATTATTTTAATTTTTAATTAACTTTTTATTACTATATTTTGTAATATGATGTAGCAATTCTGCTAAATAAATACAATATCCATCGGCTATGCTGAACACTTTTACGCTATACAAAATTATCGATATTGGAATAGATTTCAATTTCGGAATATCACAGATTCAATTTTTGCTATTCTGAAATTATCAATATAATACTAGATAATAGAAATCCACATTTGGAATATCCTCGTTTTATCAATTCATTGGAAAATGCAGGTTTGAATTGCATTCGAATTGTATTCATCAATGATATTAATCCGTAATGATTCATTAAATTGATATTTTCATTCGAGTAGAATAGTTTTGAACACGCCGACATCATAATTGATATTGAATAAATGTTAAAATTTGAAGTGCATTTGAACCGATAGCAAACATTTCAATTTTTGCTTTAGAAATTTATTTGAGTATGAATTCGAAATATTGGCTTGATAGCAATGTTTTGGTATGAACATTAACAACATGATATCAAAATTAAATCAATTCATGAAGAATCATTAGAAAAAGACGAAGCAAATATCCTCCCTTTCAATTGAAAAAGCTTATTCGATATATATATATATATATATATATATATATATATATATATATATATATATATATATATATATATATATATATATATATTCAGCTCTCAGAGAGCTCTACACAAATGTTGTCAAAGACAACACAATCTTTCACTTTCAAGTGCGAATATTCAGTGCGTTTCAAAAAATCATCGAACTTGTTGAAGCACCATACAATTGTTTCATCCTTATTGGGAATATTCAGTGATATACATCATAACAATCAAACTTCGTTTGTTTTACAAACGCACCCAGATACCATCTTCAAAATGAGGAAAACATTAACTCGTGAACAAATCAGGTGAGCTCACTCTGTCGTAAAAACTACATAAACTCTCTCGAGCATTGTAGATCGGATTCTAGTGGCAATATCAAGACAAATGCGTTGAGGCTACGTGGAAATTTCATTCAGGCACCTCAGAATTCTGTCTATAGATGTCTAAGAATGGTCCCTTCAATGCCTTATCTCTCCGATTCACACTCTAGCTGGCAATTTGATAACTAGTTTCCCGATTCAATCCTTCGTGGTTAATCAATACTGAGGATCTGAATCGAAATATCGAGATATTTCAAATGAAGCTCTTAAGAAGCTGTCTACGAAAAGTCTTAGTACTAATTGAGATCTGTCTGGATCATAATACCGTTTGGCTACCTCTGTAGAAACTCTGTATATTTATCGGTTGATGCCATACGGTGCGATGCGGTGAAGTAAACATTATCAAGACATTAATTAGCCTTTGCAAAATCAAGTGCTTCCAGATTTTCAAGGCTGGAAAGATCACCTGAGATTAGCAAAACTTTGTTGAACACATTCACAACAGAAAGAAACTTGCGCATGCACCTAAAAAATAAAAGACATTTGGTAACAACATATGTCGGGAGTCTTGAATTATTTCAAGGACTTTTGCCGACTTTTTGTGAATACACAACACTTTCGAACGTGCTTCACAAAATGTCGTGCGAATAATCGATTGAAAGAATTTCAATTCACTAGGAAATATAAAATTACTTCTGTACAATGGCCGTTGAATGAGAGAAATAAATTTTTCGAACTTCTTATTTCTGCAACAATATAACATCAGTTGAATTAAAACTTGTTTCTTCGGGAGAGCCTGCACTTTCTGAGGAGGATTATTTGGTTTGATAAATCATTAAGTTGATTGAATTAATCTCGCCTACTTTTTCAATATAATTCCAATTATATCAGTGACAACTATAATATAACAAGTATATCGGCGCATTCGCAATTTTGTACAATAATCCCTATTCCAATCATATTTTGTTTTACAATTTGAATTTCATCAAATCATGACACAAAGAGCAGGTGGAAATTTTACTATTCTTTCCTAATTTAGTATAAAAATTTGAGATGTACGCTATTCAATCAAAAATTCTTGACTAAATTCAATACTCGCTTTTTGATACACCTATCTGAAAACTGCATGATTGAAATTGAAAGAATTTGAATGAAATAACGTAAATATCAGTGAAAGAAATAAATATTCATAGACTTAACGTATTATTGAAATTTGAAATGTATGAATGTAAAATATAACGAAATATCTTATCATGTATCATCGAAAAATGAACAAAATCTGATATTATAATTAACACAAATGATGTGTTATGTTGAGTATGAATGAGCGAACGCAAATCATCAAAAATATGCTCATATTGTGTTCTTTGAAAATAATTTTTTTATTAACATATTCACTGATGATATCAAAATAGAATTACATTAAGCTAGTGGATAGA
Organism: Henosepilachna vigintioctopunctata; assembly: GCA_030704895.1. NCBI lineage: Eukaryota > Metazoa > Arthropoda > Insecta > Coleoptera > Coccinellidae > Henosepilachna > Henosepilachna vigintioctopunctata. The sequence goes on along the minus strand of JARQZJ010000063.1, from coordinate 4,969,927 downwards.
GATGAGGACACTATCACTATCAGTTTTTTCTGAGAACTAGTAATAGTTTCTTGAAGAAATCATCAGTAGTCTCTAATATCTAGTTACTAGAACCAATAAAAATGAATAAAACTATATTCTAGACTGCATATATTGAAATATATTTATAGAAAGAAACAAATACTAGAGCAAATTGAAATTTATATATATATTAATAAACAAAAATTTCTGAACACACACTTCATGAAATCTTCTATTTCATTAAAATTTTCTCGTATTGTTTCAATTATTACAAACAAAATTTCCATTCTATTTATGATAAATTAAACTTATGAGAATCACAGGAAGCATAATTTCCAAAGTTTTGGAGAATTAATATATTTTATGAATGAAGAAAGACCATTTTTGCTGAGATTGTAACGATTAATCAGAAAACTTCATAAATTTTACCATGTTTAGTTGAAAGGAATTTAATATTAGTCTTATCTAGTCATGTATCGTTTATTTGCCGTTCAGAAATTCAGCTCTGAATTTCAAAAGCCAATTTCAATAATCCTTATTCGAATATCTTCATATTTTACAGACACCCATGCTGAACTTGTTTCTCGTTTGACAAATTTGATTATCATATGATGAAAATACTCTCTAATCTATACCTCCCATTCAGGCTCAAAACTTTCACATAGGGGCCATAGGTTCACAGAATTGTTCTTCATTTATCTACAAACAATTAATTTCGATAACTATTTCAATAGTTAAAGTTCTGATTTCATTGAACCTACTCCTCTTATAACTTTGCTGCTCTAGTTCAACTCCCACAGCACAAAGTTACATATGCTGTACTATTATACAGTATAATAAGTAATTTCTACATAGAATACGTTAGTGAAATAACTTGCTATATCATGCATTGATTGTTTCATATTTTACTCAAACGTTACCGGCATTAACAAAACATCCACTGGTAAGGTTGGTCACTGGTCATTAATAATAGTTAGATAACAAGTCAATTGAAATCAACGAAAAAGTGGGATATAAATTAGAAAATCAAAATGAAACAGTTGAATGCCGTGAAGAACTAGCTATAAAAATATGAATGATATATGCTCTCGGGGTAAAATATTGGAGACCACTGAAACCTACTACCCAATTCGAAGAGAAATTGATTCGCTATAGCTGAAGTTGGGGAATAGAACTACCCTCATCAGTCACGTGATATTATCACTTCTAAATCAGTAGGTTTCCGAACGTATACCACATCAATCTGCAAGTAATATTTGCAGGTCCGTGAAATATGTACCTCTTTTCCAAAATTCGAAGTTTTATCGACAGAAAGCCGCTATTACAAGAGCACTAACTTTATAATAGAAATAGTTTTCCACTCAAGAAAACAAAGTGTAACTTTATTGACATATAACCCTTTTAACTTCAAATAACCCAGGCTAGCTGAAAACGAGGGTCACACATTCGGTCTGATTGACACTTATAAACTCTTTAACAATGAAAGAAAATAACAAATAATTTGATAGATGTTGGATTCACAAGTTTGTCCTTTAGTATATGTAGGTTGAAACTCAGCGACGTGTTTCTAACGCTCTAATCAAGATAATTTTGAGGCTCTAGCCAAGGTGTTATTAAGGCGCCAGCCAAGTTTGAATTACAGCTCGAGTCAGGGTAGTTTGAGAGCTCCAGTGAAGGTTGAAATATAGCTCATACCAAGGTACTTTGAGAGCTTCAACGGAGTTATTCTCATAGCTCCAGCGAAGGTCCTTTTATAGCTCAAGCGAAGTTAGATTAGAGCTTCATCGAAGGTAGTTTGAGAGCTCCAGCGAAGGTAGTTTGAGAGCCCCCGCGAAGGTACTTTTAGAACTCCAGTGAAGGTAGATTGAAAGCTCCAGCGAAGGTTGTTTGAGAGCTCCAGCGAAGGTGACTAAAACCATTCAGGGCAAATCAACATTCTATTTAGGCTAAAGCTATTCTAAATAATAATAAAGTTTCTGTAGGGTCTCGATGGCGGATTCACATCTACAGATAGTATGATATAATTTAAATATACTCGTACCAAGAGAAAAATCAAGTGTTCTAACATTAAACATGAACATGAGATACGAATACATGGAATTAGAATCGTTAGCCCACAAAAATCTTCAGCCAATTTGAAAAATTAAATGAGCAGATAAATCGAGAATAATTGAAATACGAAAAGTAATATGATTTTGCACTATTCAAATATAAACAATTCAAAAAGGTATAATAAAAAAATAATGAAAATGGGACAGAATAAAAATGAAAAATTCAACTCAGGTTTTCCAGACAATGCATGTATACGAAAAATTGAATTTGTTTTCATAACTTACCGTCAGTTTAGACGCCACATATAATTAATTAATCCGCTTGTATTAATATAAGAGTATAATCAAAGTAATTTTAATCTACCAAATCTTAGGTGTAAGATTACTACGTTATTTCTTAGATGGATAATTGACAGAAAAAGGAACGTGCAACGAAAATTGGGCCCACTATATCTGCATTTTAGATGTGAGCAGTTATTGTCTCAACTGGACGAGTTCATTCATGAAGGGGTACACACATGCATTCAATGCGACGAATGCAAAGTTTAGCGACGAAGAACATAAAAAAGTCAAGTGAATAAGCAATTCAGTGGCGGCGGTCTCGTGGGGAATTCACACGTTACAACATGATCATCCAGAAGAAGATGTTCACTCAGGAACCTTTGGACAATCAATCCATATATTGATCGTTACAAACTAAAGTCACTTAAGTAGTGGAATCAGGATCTACTGAACTATCTTCACAGTTTCATTCAGTGAATAAATTCAAAAAGTATGAATGGAAACTGTTTTGAGGTCTATATGAACATGGTGACATTTTTCATTGAAACAAATTATGTTCCATATTATATATATATATATATATCTATACATTTTTACAGAACATAATGACGTACTTTTCCGTTATTGAAAAAAGTAAATTATACAGTTCCATTATATATAAGAAGAAAATAGTCCTGAATTCAAATATTGTTCAAATCAGCTTTATTCAATACCCAGGTACATAATTCTTGGAGCTTTGGCTTACAGTCATTAGAGAATGAGTTTTGTAACGGAGAAATATTCAGTTTCATTAAGTAATTAGTGATTTTCTGAAATATTTATACTACTTTCTTCACACTCATTCTAATGGTGAGTATTCGATCGAACATTATATTTCGTATTCTGGATTGAATGAATAATTCTGCTGTTATAATAATAATAATGCCAAATTGCCTCGGACTCAGGGTGTGCTACTCCCCAGGGAACCTTCCGGCTGCCCTGTGCGGGAAAATCGGGGATGCCAAATTGACGAATCGTCTTCTTTGAAATTGAGTGAAGGTCAGGTTGCAAAGTATCATCAAAGTAACAACGAGAATCTACAGAGTTTGAGAGAAAAACCCTTGAAAGAGAGGCACGTTAACGAGACCACGTAGGTAACTGTCGACAAGAAAGGTTGAAATACCTGCAAGTCTCATGCTAAATGTTTCCCGAAACTGAAGGCACACTACTAGATAATCAAGACCAAGTTATTCAAACACGTCATCACAAGAAATACATCGTTAAAATCCAACAGTGGGGACGACCGGTGCCAATAGGAAAGCCAAACATCAGAGAAAATCTAATTATGGCACCTACGGAATACAAAGAGAGACATGAGGCCGTAGCATAGATTGTGCATCAAGAACTAGCGTAAAAATCACATATGCTACCCAAGGAAAAGGTGTTAACTACAAATTCGTTCCGTAGTCAGTTTTAGAGCGTGACCAGTTTACGTTCTACTGGACCGCACTATCTTGACTGATCATACAGTTCCCCATAATAGGCCTGACCCCGGTCCTGGTTGACAAGAGGGCGAGGAAAACTACAGTTATCGTGGTCGACATTTCAAATGAAAACAACCTAATTGAAATGAATGCCGAAAAATCTTTGAATGTCGAGAACTTGAGGTGTGATTGCAGAGACATCAACCTGGTCAGGACTGTCCGAGTTAACTTGGGATTCACTGGTATTATCCCGAAAATCATCTGAAAAATATCTGAAGAATAGGTCTTGGTGAACATCTCTATACGGAATTACAATTACAAAAATTGGTGCTACTTGTCATAGCAATATAACAGCAAATTCTGTCTGGAAATTTATATTACATAACGGAGATCAAAGCCATGAAGTTCGCAGTGAAGTTCGCAGTACCTGTTGTGACTTCCCTAACCTCGTTTTTAACATCCTCGGCGAAGTACAGCATTGCAATCTAGAAAAATTCAACATAACATAGCTTGGTGTAATTTGAATTTATAAAAACTTTTTCATGTTCGCCTTTTCGAATATCATCATTCATTAGGTTTGCTCTATTTTATCTAATGTATTTCATCATTGATAGTTGATTGTATCTAATGATTTGAATCAAGTGAAGGATGGTCAAGGAATGGTTCGATTCGACAGTGTATATACGCTACCGGATATTCAATGGAAAAAACGAAATATTACGAATGAAACTCTCAGGGAACTATCTGCATAAATGTTGTCAACGAAAACACAACATATCACTTTTGAGAATGAAATCGAACATGTTGGAAGTACCATGGAATATATTATCTTTAGTGGCATGTATCCGAATAATCAAGTTACGATGACTATCTGATGGCACACATCTTCTCAGAATCAGACAAATATCCATGAGTGAACTACTGACGTTTGTTCCCTTTACCAAAGTAGATATATGTATATATATATATATATATATATATATATATATATATATATATATATATATATATATATAATATTTCTTCATTAACATAAATCATAATTCCATCTATCCCTTAATATATAGATATCTGAGCGTAAATATAGAAGTATGTCAAATTATCTTGGGAAGGCAGCAGTAATAACACACCGTACTCTTTTCTTTTAGCTTGAGCTTTCAAGATTTCTTTATCTCGTCATCAGAATCCCAGAAACATGGCACATTAAAGGTAGCTACAAGACTCCAATTAAAATTTACTTACAGGAAGTGATGTTAAAAGACAGGTTCCTAAAGAATTCATGAACATGAATGTAACTCCCTCTCAGAAGAAGGAATATGTTGGATGATTAATTTCAAATTGATCTTAGCTGAATTTTCAATCTTATTCACAAAAATTTCAGTTCTTAACTATATTTTCAAATATTTCAAGAAAAAGTTGATTGAGAACAAATTCTCATAACTTTGTTCTCAATCGACCCTATAAAATGACAATTGCTAGGTAATATGTACGCCAATAGATTCATACTCTGTGATTGAGCACAGAGTAACAGAATAGAAATTGTACTAGGTAAAGAAATTTTCCTTCCATTGTTTTCTCTGAAATAGAGTGATGTTTGACCATATTTGTTATGTGTCTCTAAGGGAGTTTTCGTCCTGGAATTGAGGTCCATTCGGTGTCGTAGATGTTGTTGTGGGACGTGTCAATGATTGTTGATTGGAGGGTTTGTTTTTTGTTGGTCATTTCGAGTAACTTCAAATATATTGCACTCAGATTGTCCACATCTTTCTTGTTCATGTCAAGAATTTTCAAGTTCTATAATCTAAGTGATGGTCGGTATAGTTTTCATGTAGCGCAAGTGCACAGTTCCTAATATTTCTTCTGGAGTCGCTTTGTTCGATGAAATCCATTTGCTCATCGTCTTCTCTTCGGTTTTGTCGAAATACACGAGGTCACAGTTAGCACAACAGAGCATATACACTACACCACTTTGTTTAATGTAAGGCGTTTTCCATTACTTCCAACGAAAAGAAATCCCAGGCTTTGTGGATGTTTCATACCAATACCTCAAAGATTTCCGTCGTGGCAGTAAAGAATATCACTGTTTCTAACTCAGCAGTGGAAACTGCGGGAGATGTAAAAATTATTTCTGTAGCTGAAAACGATAAACAAAAATTAAAATTCGAAATGTGCTGTATGTACCTAGTTTTTTGACTAATCTATTATCAGTCAATTGATTAAAAATGGAAATAAAGTTCATTTTCATGAGAATGTTTGTAAAATTTTGGAAAACGAGAAACACCTGGTAGAAACAGAAAACTTAGGAAAAAAGTTAACAAACTGAATTTAAGGTAGCCACAGACAATAGCAGGATTGGCAATTCCTGAAACCTGGCATAAAATATTTGACCACTAAAATTACAAGTATTTAAATTTAATGAAAGATGGTCTGGTGGATGATTTCGAATGTAGCAGTACAATAGTAAAAAGTAACTTCGCTTTATGTGAAATTTGTTGTGAGGAAAACAAACAAGATTCCAATTTAAACATAAGGGAAATATGGTTAACTCATGGGAGATAATACAAGACGATTTATGTGGACCCGTGGAGATGATCTCATTAGTAGGCTCCAGATACTTCACGTTGTTGGAAGATGACTACATAAGAATTGTGTTTGGGTGTATTTTGAAAAGCAAGTCTGAGGATTGTGAGAAATCCAGAGAATTTCATTGTTATGTTGAAAAAAAATTACGGCAAAATTAAGATCTTCACAACAGATCACGGAAGCGAATTCAAGAGCTAACTGTTAAAAGATTGGTTCAAAAAACATGGGATTAAGCATCAACAAACAAATGCCATCACAACATAAGCTCGTTGCTTACTATATGATACCAACATAAAAGAAATATTCTGGGCTGAAGCAGTTGCAACAGCAATATATCTCAAAAGTAGATCTGCGGGCATAACAGAGGCACCATATGAAATGTGGCAACCATATGTGAGCAATATAAAAATATTTGGAAATAAAGCCATAACTCTGATTCCTGAAAAAGAGCGTCATAAAATGGACCAAAAATCAAAGAAAATAATTTGAGTTGGTTTCAGTGATAATATCAAATGTTATAGGGTATATGATCCTAATGAAAACGAAGTAATAGTGAACAGAGATGTTATAATTGAAGAAAAACTGAGTGAAAACAAAAAGTCAATGTCAGAGATTTAATTATTTGAGTTGGGGATAGAGACCAGAAGGTAGAAGAAAATGGAAATCGATCAGAAAATGAATATTATGTTACTTATTTTCACACAATAGAAGATGCTTCAATGAGTAGCGGTGAAGAAATATTTGATCCAGACGTTGATCCAATAAATGTTCAGGAAGTTTCATCAAGGCCAGATGGTGAAAAATGGAAGAAAGCCATGGAAAATGAGCTGAAATTGTTCAGTGAAAATGAAGCCTGGATCTGATTGACCAACCTGAAAATGGTGTGAGAGTGGATAATAAATAGGTGTTAAAACGTTAAAGTGATAGTGATGGAAAGGTGTGTTACAGAGCAAGGTTATGTGTTACAGGTGCAGACGGAAGGTGTACACTACAATGAAACATTTTCACATGTTGTTAGGCATAGTAGCTAATTCAAGATTGTTGATAGGTTAGCAGTTAAAATTTTTAGATATTACACATTTAGATATAAGTACAGCTTTTTGAATGGATATTTAGAAGAGTAGGTATTTATGAAACAACCAGTTGGGTTTGTTACTCCAGAGAACATTTCAAAAGTTAGAGTTAAAGAGGCTATTTGTACGCTGAAAGCAATCTTTACCAGCTTGTAATAATAGAATTAACATTTTTTGCTGCAATTAGGGTATAAAAAATCTGACTATAAACCATGTGTTTATATTAAGAAATATCAAGTTCATTAATTGTCATTGCTTTACATATGATGATTTTTTCATTTTTCAAATGATGAAAATGAGACTATTAATTTAAATTTACTTTTGGGTTAGGTGTTTAAGATTGAAGATTTAGGTGAAGCTAAGAAGTATTCAGGTATGGAAATCAAAGGAGATAGATTCAATGGTATTATATAGTTGAGTCAGAGAAGTTTTATAGATCAGATTCTGAAAAATTTAATATGCAGGACTGTAAAACTGTGGAAACTCCTATGTAGGAGAGTGTAAATTTAAAAAATAAAAATCTGATGTTAAGTATCCTATCAAAAATTAATAGGTATTTTGATGTATTTGGTAGTATTAACAAGACCGAATTTATGCTTTTCTTAAGTTTATTTAGCCAGTTTGATAATTATTTAATAGTGTTGGCGTTCAATTTAATATATTGAATATAAACTTATAATGGTAATCATTGGGTACATGCTGAAAAATTATTCTATTTTATGCATTATTCTGACATCTGAAGAAGTCGTTTGTAACGACGAAACGCGTGCTAGATTGTAAATCATAAGTTCAAGAGGAAATAATGGTAATCTTGGTAGCTACACCGAAAAACGTTATTGCTTAACATTCACTGACTAGGGAGGAAATGTACTCGTAGTACACCGAAAGTCATTTACTGGTTATGTGTTTAAATTATCAAATGCATCTATTTCTTGGAAAAGTAAGAAATCCGTTTGCTTATCAAGTACAGAAGCCAAATATGTTGCGATTTCAGAATCTAGTAAGGAAGATGTTTACTTGCAAGGTTTTTTTCGGAAATAACTTGAACAATTCAAGATAGTTTTATATAACGATAGTCAAAGTGCTCAATCACTTCTGATGAATCTTATATTACACTAAAGGTCCAAGCACATTGAGATTCGGTATCATTATTTCAGAGACATTGTTGCTAAAGATTTGATATGTGTCAAATATTTAGCTTCACAAGAAATATGCGCAGATGTGTTGATAAAAAGTTTAAATTTTGTTAAACATAGCAAATGTTAGGTTAAGTATAAAACAAAGAAACTTGTTTATTGATAAGTGTATCAATGTATAAATTCTGTAGTTCGCTTTGTACAATAGTTAAATGAAGTAACTGTGCAGTCGTATGCTGAAACTCAAAGAGACAAATCGAATGTTATTGAATGTTAATCTATAATGTTATAAATTAAATCACTAACACAAGAAAAACCAACATTATTCGTTTCAATTCAAAGGGTTATCTAATAAAGATGTCTGTCGATTACGATTATTCAGGCACCTGTATTTAATTTATTTTTCAGCACAATCTCATGTCAAATATATGATTGATGGTATAACATCATTTATGCGTCATAAAAATAATCATATTTTGAATACGACCTAATGGAAGCAGAAGAGTAATATAATGGCTTAAATGATAATTCCATGATACGGGATTGATACTGGCATTTGGAAAATGAACTATTAAAATGCAGAACACAAAGAACTGGCCTGCTTTATTGGAACGCTGAATTCCACGCAAATTATTGATGATGCAAATGAAATGCTGGGTCTGAATTCAAGAGCAGGGGTACAGTCGTTATATGATTCCAAATCCAAATTTTTTATCGCGTGTGGCCTCACTGAGTTGAAGGAACAAAATGAGCTCGTCCTATGAGGCATACATTTAGCTGCAATTAATTATTCAGAGCTACGAAGAATGAAAATTTTCTACTATGTCTACTTTCACTTGAATACATTGAATTAATAACATAACATTAAGTTTGTTGAGCGCACCTGTTTCGAACAAACGTCCATTTTATGCGTGAAAATCAAACTAAGTTAATATGAAATATTGACTAAGTTTAACAATATCTGGGGATATTGTTAATCTGCAATGTTTTCCCGTATGAATACTGAAAATTACGAAGAGTGATTATATGTACATAGATGCTTCTCTTTACCAAGCATTCGTAATCTAATTCATTGCTTCATCAGTTTTCTAAAATATATAAACAACGTTTACCAGCATCTACAACACAATACACATTCTCTCCTTACATTAGAGTTGAGGTTACAACCATTAAACTACTATACAGCAACAACATGAACATATTTTGCCAAATTTATTAATATTAACAATCAATTTCTAATTTTATATTCAATATATTATTGAGGTTGAATATCTGTGTTATGTTTCCTATCATTTGATCACAGTTGTTTCTTTTCCTCTGCTTTTTCCACTTGTTTTCTGTCGTGTTTCTTTTCTTGTGACGTATCCAGTAAGTAGCTATATATTGTACTCAAGTTTTGTGTGTCACTCTTTCTATTCGCATTCTCATTTCTTTCATTTTCTATTATACTTCTATATATGAATGGAAAATTCAAAATGGGTTTTCTATTAGTTTAGGATTTATATTGATTAATGTACATACGCGTCGCAATGGCCGTGATATCTGGCGCTAGCTTAGATCGGTTTGTGTACGCGAAACAATATGTCTTGTATAATTGCTGTAATATAATAATTAAAACATGATAAAACAACATTGTAACAACGCAAGAACTAGTTCATTTTGTAATTTTTACAACTTTACGATGGAAATCTATGCATGAACTGGTCCAATAGTTGGATTTTAAATTATACTCACAACTGACCGGGCTTCCCAACATTTCAAAAACAGATTACAGTTTTGTGAATCTGTTTTATTAAAAGAAGGTTTTAATGTAGATGCAGAGTTGCATTTTCATGCAATGTCTAACGAAAAGGGGCCATGCGATGGTCTAGGAGGGAATCATAAATGTTCACCTCGCGTGAAAGTCTAAAGTTACTGCCATTTAAAGCAATTGTAACACCAATACGATTATACGATTCGTTTAAATCATCTTTAAAACAAACATCCATTCACTAAAGACGATATAGAATGCCAGAGAATATTTTTGCAAATCCGGTTTGCGTCTACAGTCACCATTGCTGGAACCAAAAAGTTTCACAGCATTATTCCAACAACCAGCGGCCTTCTTGTAAAAAGGACCAGTTCTAGCATACATTTCCTTTGTAAAGTTGTAAAAATAACAAAATGAGCTAGTTCTTGCGTTGTTACAATGTTGTTTTATCATGTTATAATTATTATATCACAGCAATTATACAAGACAAGTTGTTTGGCGCACACCAACCGATCTAAGCTACCGCCAAATATCACGGCCATTGCGACGCGTATGTACATTAATCAATATAACTCCTAAACTAATAGGAAACCCATTTTGTAGGGTATCTTAAGTATGCTTTTGGCTATATTTTGAGAAAAAAAATTTTTGAAATACAATTGGTTGAAGTGACTGAAATTCAAGTTTGAAAAGTTTACTTCCGGTTTTGGACATATTTTCAGGACCTCACTTTTTTCCCTGTCTTTGAAATGCCCCGTATGTCTTTTGTGGTAATTTCGTTCAGGTTTTGATATTTGTATATCGTCTAAAGTATCCTTTACGTATCCTCTACGATTATAGTCCAATTTTATTGCATGTGATACTACCGGACATGTTTTTTCCATTTTTTATATCTGATTTATGGTTTTTATGATTAATGGTTATTTTTTAACCATTGTGATGTCTGGCCTATGTATGCTTTTTCACGGTATTGAAAAATTTATATTATATATTATTTCACTTTTCAATGGTTTTGGGATTTGATCTTTGAGTGTAGGTACTACATAATGTTGTGACTGTTTTCTGATTCTATGTTTTGATCTTTACATTTCCTTCTTTGAATATATTTTTGATTTTTTTGTGTTAAGGTATTTATATTTGTAATAGATGCATAATAATTTTTATTTTCTCCTTCCTCTCTTCTCGTTTCCTCGGAATAATTCTTTCTATTTGTATCACTTGACGCATATAACCTATAAATGCTAGATATGCATTGACAAAAACAAACTGCAGTGGACAAGGCTCCTTCTCCAAATTGAAAGTAATGAAAAACTAACTCAGAAAGACATTGCTTCGAAAGAGATCAATTTGTCTGCTTTTAATGCCCAAATAGTGCGATATGCTAAATACCTTAGATTTTGAAGAATTAATCAACAAATTTGCACAACACAAATCTTGAAGTGTACCTCTGCAATCAACATAGATTATTTTTTATATAGGTCAAGGCATTAGGGGCACCATTATCCTGATGTGCCAACGTTACACAAATAGTTTAAGGACGTTATTGTGAATATCTAGCATTTATTAGAACGCCTTTGAAATAAAACTATAACAGGTGGTCAATAAAACGATGTGTCAAACTTTCAGATCGACAAATCTATGTACACATAATCACTCTTCGTAATTTTCAGTATTTATACAGGAAAACATTGCAGATTAACAATATCCCCAGATATTGTTAAACTTAGTCAATATTTCATATTGAATTATTTTTTTTATTGACTTAGGTTTTTTTTTGTAAAACAATATATGATAGTGTTACACAATCTTATAATATTGATATTCCTTTTTCCCCAATATTGTTATCAAATTTTTAGATTAGTAATTTTTTTCCCAAATAATTAAAATAGATACCTTGATAAGTATGTAGGTATTAAATATTGCAGAATATAAATAGACAATATTCGTACTCACCACAGGCTACGGTCTTTGTGACAAAATGTATTATCTATATTTAAACAACATAATTGAAAAGATAGATTTTAATATTAGAATAGTTACTATTGTTTTACACATATAATTGTATTACGAAAACCTTAGATGAAGATTATATATATATATATATATATATATATATATATATATATATATATATATATATATATATATATATATATATATATATATATATATATATATATATATATATATATATATATACTTCTAAACGGCTTAATTGCCTGTTGGTTATATTCAGTTATATAATTATTCCAGTTGACGTTTCGTTGTGAATCACTGTATTGTCAAAATTGTTGTGCGATCAAATGTCGTAAAATGTTTGAATAGTAATTAATCGAAGCAAATGTAAATTGAGACGAAAAAGTTTTATGTTTCTCAGTAGGACCTAATCAACAGGCTTATATATACGTTTTAAAATGGATATTACATAGATAATAAATTGAATTGACATATAAGAATGAAATGAATTGAGTGATAAAATTTCTCTATATAATTCAAATCTCACGGAATATTCAGGAGGATTTTCAAGTTGAATATTCATGTATGAACTCTTGGTGACGATATATGAGGAAATATTCGAGCGCGATGTGCACAGTGCTTTTATAACGATGTAAATCTAGCTGCTGTCATGAATACATAGAATCTGTTTCATATCAGCACTTTTTACGTTGGATTTCGTGAGTTTATATTCAGATAAAAGTACACCTTGAAAATTCTCTTTGCCCAAAGTTATATGCGACTAATATTGCGGCATCAGCTGGGGGAATGTATTTGAATCTCTTCATAACTTGTCTGCAATAACCCCCATTGTTGAGAAGAATTTGATATCATTTAATCGCGCATCTAACTGTCAATTGCGGTTTTGGAATTTTGTCACGTCTTTCGATTTCCCAATCAACTCAACAAAATTTTTGAACCTTGTTTTCAACCTTATTTCCTCCAGTTTTGAAATACAGTGGTGAGTTTCATTAGCAGTTTGTGAATTTATGAACGAAAATCTCATAATGAAAAAAAATCCTCGAAACTCTCAAAATGATGATGCTCATTGTTGACTGATTTGATTGATATAAGCATTACAATAAAAAGTTAAAAAATTGAGGAATACCTAAAAAATGGTCTTCATTTTGCATCTCACAGAAAGAAACACAGTTGCATTCTATAATTCAGATATTTCTGGATAATGTCTAAAGTCAAATACAGACGAGCTTTACATATTAAATATTATATGTGAATATTTCACACGTTAAATACATTCAGGAGTTCAACCCATACTCATTTTGGAATAGATGCACCTCAAAATACGAAAACTTTTTTTTTCAATATTGGATTGAATTAGAGGTCTTGAAACAGAGAGAAATATGCTATAGGATTCGTAACATAAATTTGATTCACACTTCAATTGAGAGAAAAACACCTACTTCTTGAGAGGTGAATAGAATATGATTTTTCAATATTTCAATTGAATTATGTCAAGACTTGTATCTAACATTGACATCAAATTTATGTTGAAATAATTTTGAGAATTTATTTCGTAGTAAATCATAATTTTTCACGTTGAAATTCAGGATGAAATAATTTTGAAAATACCCATTTTGAAAAAGTATCCTTAATTTTAGTTGTAGTAAAATTTTTTAATAATTGACGTAATGAAAAATCAATCGAAAATCCTTCATGGATACTGGAAACCATTTCTGCTACCTCGGAATCGATTAGAGAAATAGATCTAATGAATCAACAGAATCTCACTCGAACTTTATCGTATAATTGTCGATTTTACAGCACTTCATCATCGAGAATAGGAGGAAATTTTGAACAAAATTTTTTAACACAACGTTCCGGGATAATCATACTTGGATTTCAATATTCTTCCATTTGTAGATAAAATTAACTTGTTTCCGATTCATTTACTGATTGTACGAATCCAGAAACTGTTTTCCACATTTCATCTGATACACAAACTTCATCAATTGCTCACAGAATAACAAGGAACAACTCCCGTTTTCATACTATGTAATAAGTGAACTTCGAACACTGTTCATTATCTTGATCTTCAGATTCATGACTACAGTCGAGGCTTCCCATTCCAAATTCTGAGTCTTCTATAGTCGGAGAAGAAGTACCAGTCTCTATTTACTTGTACTTTTTTTGCAAATAGTTCAATTGACATATCACATATTATATGTGAATATTTCATTTGTTAACTTCATTCAGGAGTTCAACTCAAACTCGTTTTGTAACGATGCACCTCAAAATACAAAAGAGGGAATATTCAACCCAGGTCAATGAAAACGGGAAGAGAAAAATACGAAAACGTTATTTTTTCAAGATTGGATCAAATAAGATACATTGAAACAGAGAGAATATGCTAAAGCATGATTCATTACATAAATTTGATTCACATTTTCATTGAGAGAAAAAACCTACTTCTTGAGAGGTTAATAGAATATGAGTTTTCTCGTAGGTTTTATTGACGAGAGTGTCACGATATGACGAGAAAAATGTGAGTTGAATTCGAGTTGTTGAATTATCTTCTAAACATAATGAATTTGCAGCAAGTAAATGTCAATACTATTCAATACTAGAAAGCATATGCTTTATAATGAACGCAGAAAAGTAAAATGCCGGTGAACATTTCATGATTCTTTGAAAGGTCAAATGACCTTTTTTGATTTTTTCGTTGGCTGCATCAGAAGAACAAAGATATCTTATAATTGTCACTCACTGTTATTTCAAGACTAGCTGCAGTATATAATCGGGGTTAACAAGTTATTGGTATTTTCTTGAATCGATCCCAAATGAACTCAAAGGATTTAATTTAATCGGTATTCTTCACATCTACCGAACATATGGAAGAAACATATTTTGAATAAGATCGGGAATTACATCAGACAAGGAAGCAAACATAATATCAAAGCTATATTTACAACAAAAAGCGATTGTTCGAGTCGAAAACGAAACATCAGAGGAGTTTAGCATAAGGAGAGGAGTACGCCAAGGTTGTATACTGTCACCCCATCTATTTAACGTCTACTCAAAACATCTGTTCAAGGAAGCATTGGACGGCATAGAAGATGGAGTTGTTATAAACGGTGAAATAATAAATAACCTCAGATATGCTGATGACACCGTCCTTATAGCAGATACTGCAGAAGGACTTCAGAGACTTATAGACCGTATAGGGACTGCATGCATTAAATATGGTATGAAGATAAACTGTAAGAAGACACATACATTAATTATCAGTAAAAATGCTATAGACAACGTACAGTTTACCGCTGACAATACAGTCGTCACCATGGCCGAAACAGTTACATATCTGGGATGCACCTTGAATGAGGACTGGGAGCATTCTCGAGAAATAAAATGCCGAATCGAAAACGAATTATTGCAACGCATTGATGGACAATTGGAACACTTACAATGTGTCAAACGCAGAAAACTGGAATACTTGAATTCTGCGAGAGATTACGAAGACTTCCTCGCTGAGAACATATACTGGAATATATTGATAAGACAATGTGATAGCCAACATTAGATTTATTCTTATATTATTGATCATTTATTCATATATTGTCATTGTATTTTGAACAATAACACTGAAAAAGCGATCAGAACTCAAAACTGTGATATTGGAAAATAAAATACATACAGAATTTTGCCTAAATTAGGAGGCTTACAACAAAAGCTCAAACGAAAGACAAAGGAAAATATTTCAAAGGATACACACAAGCTTCATATGGTTGTGAGGAGATTCTGATAAAGAATTTTCCTTCAATTTTCTCAGTGCATCAAAACGTTTGTTGAAATCAATGACGGGTGATACGTAGCCATCAGTGAAATAGTACCTACAAGAGGGTATAATTGAAGCTGATGAACTTATGTGATCCACCAAGATCCCCAAATACATTTGAATGATAATTTAGCACAATAGAATAAGAATTGCCCACGGAGTAAACAGTGAAGAATTTGAGACTATAGATTTGAGTAAAAGGCATTAAGAAACTCTAATATATAAGCTTTTTCATATATAAACTGAAAGAACTGAAAAAGTAAGTGCTTTTGAATAATTTCAATCAGGAGCGAATGCGTAATATAACTGGAAATAAGTCGCACTCTGATTGAAATATTTGGATTTCTTTGAACCGCAGTTGGTCAGCACAGTGAGAAATATATGTAATAACAGAATATTTAGAAAATTTGGGACCAGAAATACCATCTTCAAGACAATTCATTTCTCAGCTGGTTTTCGAGAGTTATTAGTTTGTGAATTATTAATCAAACAATTTGAAATCGATAAAGCCAGATGATTTGAAATCAATAAAAATATTTTATATGGATGACCAGAGGAAACTATAGTGTAGAAATGAAACTTTCATGGAATACACTTCACACAAAAACATATCCTAAATGAAAAAATATGTCAAGACTTGTACCTAACATTGGCATTAAATTGACGTTTTTACCTTGAAATTTACGATGAAATTATTTTGAAAATACCCATTTTGAAAAAAATATTTTTAATTTTGGTCGTACTAAAATTTTGTAATATTTGACGTAATGAGAATACTAATTTGACTTTTGAAAATGATGAGAAAAATTCAATCGAAAATCCTTCACGGATACTTGAAACCATTTCTACTACCTCGGAATCGATTAGAGAAATAGATCTAATGAATCAACAGAATCTCACTCAAACTTTTTCGTATGATTGTTGATTTCACAGCACTTCATTATCGAGAATAGGAGGAAATTTTGAACAAAATTTTTCAACACAACGTTTTGGAATAATCATACTTGATTTCAATATTCTTCCATTTATAGACAAAATAAACTTATTTCAGAATTATTTACTGATCGTACGAATCCAGAAGCTGTTTTCCACATTTCATCTGATACACAAACTTCATCAATTGTTCGCAGAATAACAAAGAACAACTCCTTTTTCATACATGAAATAATGAACTTGAACACTGCGTATTAACTTGATCTTCTGATTCATCACTACAGTCGAGGCTTGCCATTCCAAATCCTGAGTCCTCTATAGTCGGAGAAAAAGTACCAGTCTCTATTCACTTGTACTTTTTTTGCAAATAGTTCAATTTGTTTTATTATTTCAATTTTTTCCTTATTCTTCAATTGTTTGAAGTTTTCTATATTTTTAGGTTCAATTTAAATTCATTCTTCTTCTTTTGACATCATTCTTCTACTCAAAATTGATTATAGTACACGAATTCGTCTTAACCCATTATCTTTATTTTTGACCGCATTTACTGCATTGAAATCGATAACTCGCAAAACCTGAACTCAAATCCATTGGGTCAGCTCTATCAAAAATATTCGGATCACTTATATCGTGTAGAATTTATATCATGAAGAAAAAAGTAAATATAAAAAAAAATTTTGAGAAACGAAAATACACTCGTAATCAAATTTCAAGGCACTCCAAAATTTTACTCTCTTAACTTTATAACGCACTCCCCTGTAAATAATAATAATAATAAGAATAAGTTCTTTATTCTCATCAGGTGTAATATCCAATTACAGAAAATAATAACATAATGTTAAATAACAACTAAATAATTAAAGAAAAGAGATATAAAAAAGAGCTCAATATAATCTAAAACAACTGAAATAGAGAGTAATAACTGAATAAAACAAATGGACTCCATAAACCAAATTATTGGTTCTCGCACCGGCTAACTCTAAAATTTGGGAAACTTATATAAACTCACCTGAATCAAGTACAATATAGACAGTGAAACCAGATAATTCTATTTGAAATTTCGATTCAATATTTTTTTGATTCGAGATTATAAACAAATCAAGATGAAAGATCTCTTTTATCTTGAATCCGGTTTTCTCTGCTTGTTGAGACGCCTATTTTCACTTTCTACGTGAATGATACAATTCTGAGAATGCCAGAAATTGGGTGGAACTTCAACTTCTCCAGATATTTTTGAACTCCAGGGAATATTGTGAAGCCTCAAATTGAAAATCTATTTCAACTCCAGTGGATATACTGAAACCCCAATTTGAAACTCCAGGGAATATAGCTAAAATATATTCCATAAAAGTTAGTTTATGAAATTCATTCTGATTTATTGCGTAGATTTATCTTTCATCTTGTTTACAACAGTTAACTCTTTGAATCAAAAAATTGAAGATTCGAAACTAGTTTTGGTAAAAAAAAAAACAAATTTGTATCTACGCAACAAATCGAGAAAATGAAAAAATGAAAGACTTGACGTGCTCATTGAAATTAAATCATTGACGAAAACAATTGAATAAGTTTCAAATAAGTAAGCAAGACAGGATTGAAAAGTTGGAAAAGACTCTTGGAGACCATTTTTAGATTTCATGCAAAATTGAAAATGTTGAAAGGTTCATAAATTCTGTTGAAGAGAAAATAATCGATAAAATAATTAATAATTCGAAACACTTATCGCTTACAAGCGCACTCAAAATTTATCAAAATAAAAGATATTATATTGAACAATCCGAAAAACTATCAGTAGCAATATTCCCTCAAAATCCAATATCGAAATGAATCTATAACCGGAATATATGCATACTTATTTATATCGGTGCATTTCGAACTACCATTATTTCATGCGATGCGGTCTTAACAATTAGTTTGAAATTCTTCAATCAGGTAACTCTTCAATCAGTTTAAAATATTTTGAAATGTTACAATTTAAATATTTATATACCCGTAATTTATGTGAGAATGGGCAATTTCGACAAACTTGAATATTTGAAGCTTGAACTGTATGAGGAACTATTGCATGGGCTATAAAACAGGCAACTCTAACGAATATTACGATCAACAATTCTTGTACACAGCAAACAATGAAGTTCACAGAAACCGAAGCAAATATCCTCAAAGAATGTCGTATGTTAACTATACTTATATATATATATATATATATATATATATATATATATATATATATATATATATATATATATATATATATATATATATATATATAAATCAGTTCTATATACGGCTGATTTTCAAATAAAATCGAAATTGTTGTCCTTGCTGATTTCTATAAAATGTGAACGAAAGTTGAAACATTTCAAATTAGATCTTCAAAGGAAGAAAAGATTGTCATACTTATCAGATTCTTTTCACGAACATCAGAGGTATAAAAAAGAAAGAACTTTTAGAAAACTCGGCTCAAAAATGTTAAAAGTAACGCAAGATATCGCGGATTTCTTAGAGAAAGATGAAAATTCAAGAATGTGTCCTGGAAAAAGAGATTTTGTGAGATTCGGCAAAGTATTTAAGCAAAAACGTTTGCTCACTGATACATCGAGTAACTTGCGCAAAAAAATTTCGACGACCTACAAAGTGAGTTTGTCGACGTTCTGTAGATTTAGACCATTTAATGTTACTTTTACAAATGTCAACATTTCCACCTTGGTTAGTATAAAGTATGTAAGTCTCCTAATATTAAGTTTACAATAAAAAAATTTATCGAGATATTGAAGGATATTTTATTTTCATTTAATTTCTAGGAAAAATCATCCCCTCACTGTGATATCATTTTTCAGTTTAAGTAACAACCCCTCTATCCCTCTTAAAACTAAGTAATTTTGGGTACCAGTATAATCCTTGAGCCAATTACATTATAATCTTCTATAATATCATAAGAAATTCTAAAATAATAATAAAAATATTTCGCTACATCAACAATACGTTTTTTCTAATTTTTCTGAGAACTAGCCATACATATTTAAATCAGTCTACACGCTACCCATTGAATTACTCTGTACGGATATTCTTGAATGAACAACACCTATTCACCATTTTATCGAGAGTTGAATCTATGAGTTCCCAGTTAGTGATTATTACAATTAGCGATGATCAACATTATTCAATTTATTGATACAGTGTATGGAGCGAAATGTCTCTGAAAAATAATAGTAGTATGTGACACCCATTCTTGAATTGTCAAAATTTAATTTGGTAATGAATTCTGAGAGTGCTTCATGTCGTAAATTTTGCCGAGTTGCGTGACTTTGTATTCGTTGAACGTTGCAATTAATTGGGGAACTTGGGGTTAAATGTGCTCATTCAAGTTGAGAACAGCACGAATACAACTACAACGGTTGTCTGAAATGAGAAATTTGAAGGCAAGAGCTAGCGTTTCATATTACTTACCCGTTTCTAGAATGCTAGAAGTCGTGAAATAATATTTTAATATCTGTTTTTGAGTGAATACCTTTCTGGAGTCATATCTCGGTGCGTATTCATCGAATTCTGGAAAAAGTGAATATCAGTTTTTCTGGACGATTAAATTTTGAGTTGTTCCTATTATGATCTGCTTGAGTACCGAAAATTGACAACATGTGGTTGCAAGTAACTATGTGCCAAAAATGGCCCAATTTCAAAAAATAAAAAATGTATTTATAACCTGCTCCAGAAATCTGAAATTCTGACTGGACTTTCAGTCAAAAGTTTGAAAATATAGCTACATGGCTATCCTATTTTGTCAGTTTCAATGTCTTCCAGAAGCATATATAATGTTATTGACGCTTGATAAGAGAGGCGTAGGCGAATGACCAATATGAATTTTTATGTTGAAATAAGAAGATATATTCTATTATGAAATATATCAAATGATTGTCTATTGCAATTGAAGATGGAATAGAGTTATATCTACAGTAATGTGAAGTGGGGTAAATGCGATAATGCTCCATAAATTTAACGAAACAACATATATAGTGCAGCTAGCTATCTCATGCAAGGCTTGATACTTATATACGCTTAAGTGCCACAGTAAACCGAATACAATTTCCTCCAAATGTAGGTGCACCCAACGTCGTTTCGTCATCCTACGTAGGTGACGAAACGATGAATCACTACCAAGCCTTCCAGTCGACCTACTTTCTGAGTTTTTGAAGAGAAATTTATATGAGCAGACATAATAATAATAGGTTTTCATTTTGTACATAATTTTGTACCGGCATTGTACATAACAAATCGAAAATGAGTCAAAAAATTCTTTGAATAACTTTGAATAAACAACACAAGTCTGCAAAAAAAAATAAGTTAGAGCTGTTTTGGTTTTTATGTGGAATTCTTATGTTTTTGGGTATGCTGAGTTCGAAAATGACTTTCATTTTGTCCTAGAACGTCACGTTTTCTGACAATGTAGGTGTCTATGCTAAACAAGTTATTATCGTGAAATGAAACATTAAAAATTTAAAAAAGGAATTTATAATTCAAAATTGCGTAACAAAACTATTTTTTTATTCAAAATACATTAATTTATAAGCACTAAATACATTTCTTTTTCCCAGTGAGTTTCCTTTTGGTAAATTTTCGCTTGTGGAAAGCATCTGGAAGGTATCTTTGAAGCATCCAACAGTAGTCTGCCATCATTGAGACGCTCCATCTTCCCTGGTATCTTTTTTTCCTTTTCTTTATCCATCAAACCTTCAATATTGGTACAATAAACCAACTCGTCCTCTTGGGCAAAGTAGGAAATAAACTGCTTCTCACGATATCTGAACCAGGAGGAAGACACTCCCGGCAAAAGTAAATTCCTGCTTTTAAGCCTTGATCCAAGCAACTCAGCAGCGTTTTTAGGAAGATTCAAGTCTCTTACCAAATCATTTAGCTCGCTCTGGGAAAAAAATTTCGGACTGTTGTCATCTTCACATTCAAAACTTGACTGGTCATCGGGCTTAGATACAGCACCATGTTCGTCAGAACTGGAAACTAGGAATATTTCGGTCCCATGAGGGATGGGACGACTAGCTGATTGCAGATTGGGGTATGAAATGGACTGCTTCCATTTTTTATTATACCCTTTCACATTACACGAACAAAAGTAACATTCATCACTATGGTTCTTTTGCTCGGGCCATACCATAGGAATCGCATATCGGAAAACTTTTTTCTTGCCCTTAAACCAATTTCGAGGGTCTTCAACACATCGTTTGCAGACTTTATGAGGTGCCAGAGCTTTATTCTGATCTCCAAGTTTTGAGCCAAAATACGCAAAGTATACTTTTTTTACAAAGTCCGTATCATATATTCGCCACAAATGTAACAGAAACTATCAGACGAATTCACACACTTCCGCACAGACGACATTGCACTATATTGATCTAAGACCTATAAAACAATGGCGCGTTAACACGTAATTGTACCGCGCCATACTCTACACTGTCGGAGCGCGCTCGTTCAGGTTACAACATGTTTATATTTGTTAATGTAGCTCAAACAGGTGTTCCTTATTTAGAAATTAATGATAGTTATGTCCTGTAAACATTTGAAAACAGTAATCAAAATAAAATTATACCCATAATTTATGACTACAAGTTAGCCCAAAAAATCCCTTTTTTGTAATAGAATTGTGCGTTTTGTAAAAAAACCTTACGCTCTGGAATTTTTTGAGTATTTTTGAAATTTTTCAGAACACCTTAATACACAGAAATCAATTGGAAATATCCAGACAGCATTTTTGTTGCAGACCTGTTCAATTGCAATTGAATGCATCACATTACATCAACCCTAAGATACACCCTATGTTATTTTCGACAAAAGTCTCTGAACTCAGGTACAGAATATGGTTCACACTGAATTAATATTGTGAGTAATTCTCTCTTGAGAAGTCTGAATTCTTTAATATCTTCAATTTTTTGCGGCAAATACTTGATAAGTTTCAGGCTCATATAGAAATTACTACGCTCAGTACTCGATAGCCTGTGAACAGGTAACAAGTACTCAATCATTCTTCTGGTAGTATTCACATTTCTATAAATCCGATAGTAGGATTTGTTCTTGAATAAAAATAACAAAATTTTATACATATACAAACCAGGCATTGTTAGAATCTTATGCCTTTTGAATATGTATCCACCTGATTCTCTGTGATTCATAAAAACATTATTCTTATAGCCAGTTTCTGAGTGATGAATACACGTTCAGCTTGAGCGCTGCCCCTCCCCCCAAAAATGACTCCATATGACATAATTGATTAGAAATTTGCAAAATATACAATCTTCAAGGTGACTGAGATTGAATTCTCGCTTAACTCTTGAAGAAACATAATTAAAAATTGAATTAAATTAAACAGTTGGCTTAATGTTTCACGATTATATTCAACAATATGAATATGTGAACATGTTTCGAGCGTGAGCTCATTTTCAAAATACAAAGCTCAGACAAAAATACAGTAAAGAACGAACAACAAATTTATATCTATACAATGGATGTAAGGAGGAAGGACAATTGAAAATCTAAGTGTTCATTTACGATGTCTTCTTTTTTCTTCCAAGAACTGAATATTTCAATTGACACCTTCAAGGTGTCTATATGTGCTCTTTTTCTAAAAGCTTTTAGCGTAAATATGACTGTATGGAGTCTTTTTGATACCGATTCACAATGTATTCCCCAACCAAGATTCCTCCCAACAAATACACCCAATAACTCCGCATAAGAGCCTAAATCAACGTTTCTGTCGTCGAAAGTAATAGTTTCAGGAAATGCTAGATATGAGCGATCAGTCGAAAGACTTAGAACATTGGTTCTATCAACATTGAGAACCAATCCATTTTCAACGCATCATTTCCCCATCTTTGTCATTGATGTTTTCAACTTGTATGTAACCCCTTCAATATTCCGTCCTGAATTCAAAACATTAGCGTCATCAACATATAAATATATTCATATAATCATACTTATGATATACATAATAATAACATACTTATATCAACATATAAGTATGTTCATGTATAATTGTAGAGCATGTGCATGAATACCCACTACTCAAACACTTCGATGTTAATATTTTTCGGTTTATATCACATTTAGCCGTCAAGAAGAGAGGTTTGGGGAGAATTTTATATATCAGCTTGAGGAAAATTATTCGTCGCGTTACTTCCAATACATCATTATGACATCTCAGTGCTAGAATATCATTGCAGAATTATCCAATACCTAAACCACAACAAAAAAAATTGAAGATATCAAAAATTGAGGACAACAGGAGCTAGTAAATCGAAGTTAGTTAGATACTCAAATCGTTACAAAGCAAGATCAATTTCCCCGAGTATGATATATATATATATATATATATATATATATATATATATATATATATATATATCATATTCATATGAGGGCATATGAATATGATACATATGCCCTCTTTTTACTGTTACATTGTCCTCTTCTCAAATGGATTTCGATTATCCTGTAGAATTTATAACGCAGTACATTCTAATATGTATGAAAGCCAAGATGTTGACCAAACTGTAATTTCTGAATCTTGGGATATAGTTGGATATCTCACTGAATATTAATTTTACATTCCATTGCAACGATGACTGAGCCAGGTGATTATGACAGGTTTGTTAATTTAACAAGAGTTTCAAACAATTCTTTCTCATGTCCAACAATACAGGATATAGACATTTTTAACCAAATTTCGTTGACGGATTTAAGTTGTCTGTTTTTCTTCATTGAGAGGAGTTGATTACTATTTTCTCTATTGACAGAATTTAATTTTGTCGAAATCTAAACAATCTAAAAAGTACATCTAATATACATTCAAATCATTAATCGATTGGGCCGATACTTGATGAAAATCTAAACACATAATTTAAATAAAACTAAGTAGTTTTCTGATTTTCACTATAATAAACTCAAAACATAACAATATTGTTTCGCCAACATAATGGCTTCATCAGATGTTGATGATTAACAGTTTATCGTTGATAAACATTTTTTCCAAACGTTGGGGTAAATGTGTTATAAAAACAACGATTCGATTCACAAAAAAATTCGTGAATATTTTTTCCGAAGGATTTGGAATTTTTGTCTCTTCTTATTCCATAAAATGTTCAAGTTAAATATGTTTGTTGGTAAACTATTTAAAACTATGAATATTTATTCGAGAGGAATTGCAATTTTTGTCTCTTCTTATTCCATTAAATGTTCAAGAAGTTAAATATGTTTGCTCGTAATTTCTTGAGAAACTATATCACATTCACCCCACTTCACCTCATAAGGTTTCCTTCTCTATAGTGAATAACTCTTATGGAAACTTATTTAGTTTGCTTCCTCGAGATCAAAATGAGCATCATCTGCCGTAGGTTTCTGATACCAAAGTGAAAAGATTTAAATTTTGAGTATGTTTTTAAGGTAACTGGAAAACATACAAGCGCCCCATTCGCAGATGAGAAACATAAATTATTAATAACTCAATTTGGTTAGATTGAACAAATTGTAACAAATAATGAGATTTTGTTTTATATCATAACACAACTTTGTAGCATTCAATTCGATTTTCGCTCGTTTGAATGTATCAGACTAGGTTTGGATTCTTCAATCTATTGAATCAATTTAAGAACATGAAGTAAGATTACATGCTATTCATTAAAATATCATTCAGGATTAAGTTTTGTATAAGGTTTGATACTATTAGAATATATATTTTTAAGCCTTTGTGAATGGATTTTGCAGTTTAAATATACCATTTAGAGCAGAAAAAGTAGCTCGTCCTATTGATATTTATTGATTTATTCATTTAACATACACTGTTCTACAGGACAGGTCCTAATTACGAAACAGGAAACACAACAGATACTAAACACAAAATTGGTAGTACGAAAGTTTAAAAGATTCAATTTTGTACTTTCGAATTTTAAAGTTCAATTTAAGAAGAAAGAGTTTGTGATAAGAAATCACAACTGATAAAATGAAATATAATTATAGGCATAAAAAAATTGAACGCTGACCAAACTTTACATACATATAAAGGTAAACACACACACATACATATAAATTCACATATTAACACTTATAAATACATACAAGTATATGAGTGAAAATGAATCATGTACGTGAATACACATAAATTATTGTTCTAGCAGAGATTATGCATATCAAGTAAACTTGCCTTAATATCAGTAACAGTTGGAAATATCCACCTTAGCTCCCAAAATATTACATTGTTTACACATCATGTGCAATGGAGAAAATTTCACAACATTCGTTCTAGCTGCTGGAAGGTAGAACGTAAATTTGCTTCTATAAGAAACTCATGGAACAATAAAATTAAGCTTTTGCAATAATTTCTCACATTTCATTTTGTTGTTAATTATTTCATGCAAGAAGATTATTGCATGGCATTTCCTTCGCGCACTGGGTGTGTCCACATTATGTCGACTTGTAAGTGTTTCATGTTGTAAGCCTATAGGTGGATATGTTCCATCAGTTCAGAAGCACAAAAATTTCAGGAACTTTCGTTGTATAGACTCCAGTTGATCAATATGTAGTTGATAACCAGGATTCCAGACTGTTGATCCGTATTCAAGTTTAGATCTTACGAAAGCACAATACAATATTTTCAGAGTTGATATATCAGTAAATTCATTGCCAATGCGAATAATGAAACCATATACTCTACAGACAGCGGTTTCTATAGAATTGATATGTGGCACAAAAGTTCGTTGGAAAACGAAGGTTACGCCAAGCTCAATGAACGTATTAGGTCTCCCCAAAATATTATTACCAATTTCATAGTTGAAATTTAACAAATTACATTTTGTGTAGAACGACATAACATGACATTTGGATTTGTTGAGGGTTAATTCGTTGAGATCACACCAGTTTACAATATTACGCAAGTTTCTGCAATGCGTTCAGTGTCACCAATGCTGTGAACATAATGAAAAATCTTGAAGTTATCAGCGAACAATGAACTGTCAACATCTGTGATATCGATTTTATCATTTATGAACATTGTCAAAAGCAAAGGACTAAGTATGGAATCTTGGGGCACTCCAAATGAAGCACAGTATTCAGTTGATGTATACCAGATATGAGATATGACAGAAAAAGCATATTTCATTTAAATGTAATCCAAAGAATGCTTCTACGGCTCAACTTACGAAAGATTCATTTCAAAGATACATTACAATGTTCGTGAAATTTTATTCGATTATGATGGAGGCTACTCAGATGACTACCCAATCAGCCACCGGTCAATATGTTTTTTCATAATTTTATTGAAAAAAATTTGATATGAAAGAAATAACCTATACATAATTGCTGATGTTTGAAAATTGAGAACATATATAGGACAAAAAAAAGTTTTCGGGCAACTGAGTGCTTCAGTCAATTGATCTATAATTTATGAGCTGACAAGCTTTGAAACGAAGACACGAAAGATACTTTGAAGTGAGTGTGAATATTCATGGTGAGGAATTGTTGCTGTATTCAAATTTCATGAATTTACATTGAATATAAGTAAACAGTACGATTTTAATATTCAAGGGGTTGTTAACTTCAGTTTCGGATTATTAAGCTTAGCGAATATCTTCACGGCACGGTTTGTTTTGGAATATACAAGGAATTTACATTTAAGAATTGTCGGAATTATTTCTTGTTTCTATAAGCTCTGATGATTTCGTCTGTATTTGAATTGGTGCTTTGTTATTCTCTTTTTAGTACTATGTACTTCTGGACATCCCCAATCTGGTTCGAAAAGGCTAACCGAACTTTTTTTGAAAAATTATTTGTCATTTGAAATTTGATTTTGAATATTAAAGAAGTATATTATTTTCACCTCAACTAAGCAAAAGTCGCGAAAACTTCTGAAGAGCCTCCCAGAAAAAAAAAGGTTTTTACTGGGAGTAGTTCCCAAAGTTTGAGAAGGTTGATTATAATATCGTTGTGTCTTCATAGCTTTCCTTATACTTTCGCAATGTTACGTTATGTCAATATATCAAAATAATTTAATCCTCCATTTCTCAAATCTCATTTACTTTACACTTGTTGTAGACTTTCGAGCATTCAGACAGAAATAATCATTCAGAAAATAACTTTCCAGAAAATAGATCGAATAATTTCCATTAAAAAATTCTGCTTTTCACGTTCTTGTGAAGAAATTTCAAAATTCTTGGGCGTTCTTTGGAACTAATACTCCAAATAAGCATTCTTGAAGCATTTTTTCTAACTATGCTCTGTAAGCCCACAACTAAATATTCAAAATGAAATGCTGTATTCTAATGTATTCTTCAGCTTTGTGGTTCTTAGCAAATTATGTGAAAAGCGAATAGAGAGCCATTAGAGATTCAGAGAGAACAGCAGTTTCAGCTTTTCTAGATGAAAATCTGAAATTTAATAGATTCGAGATGAATTTAGTACACAAGTGTTGTTGACTTTGCTGCTCTGAATTCAGCCAATCTGTTCTATCGAATTTGGAATGGAGAAATGTCTTGTTAATGAGCTCAATCTCATAATAAAGCACACTGGATATCCAGCTGAGAAAATCTTCGTATCCTGCCGTTAATGTCGTTGATGTAAAGAATATTTTCCCCATAGCAACAACGAGGGTAATGTATTCCACGAAAATCTCCCAATCTTGTCGAGGCTATTGAAATATTTCAGTGAAAAACTAAATGGCTGCCTTGATATATTTTTATAATACCACTTGGGCAGCTCATTTTCCTGGGAAACTTCTTGAAGTTTGTCAATATTTTTTTTATAATTTTCAATTTTTTTTCGATAGGAAAGAAACTCTCATTCAAAATTGGAATTAGTCTGGACGTATGAGAATGGTCAAATATTTATGATAAAAGTGCTATGAAGATATGGAAATTGAAGAATGTTTCTGCTATAGAGTTCCACAATTGAATTACACTTCAGAAATGAAATAATGCAATTTTTCCTTTAGGTAATATATTCGACATTGTTCCCTATATTTCAGGAGTGGCCAACCGGTCGATCGCGGATCGCGATCGACCGGTCGATCACGACTGTTAGTCCAGTGGATCGTGACCAGGCAAAAAATATGAATAATTAGACCAGACTGCGCAATGTAATTATCAAGTACTGCAGCATCATCTTGTATCATTTTCAGTCGCTCTTCCGTCACGGTATTTATCCTCTATTCTACGCAGTATAGTGTTTTGTTTTCGGCACGCAATGACCAATAAGTGGGAAGTTTGTGGGATGCAGGGGAGGGGCGAGTGTCGAGTGTCAATCTCGAAATACTGTGATGCGCCGTATAGAAACAATAAATAAAAACTTAAACAAACAACTACAAAAAGATATCATCCTATGCGTTGATTTTTTGCTTCAATTTGACGAGTCAATAGATATCACTGATACAGCACAATTACTTGTTTTTATGTGGATGGACTTCGTAGATTTCTCAGCCAGAGGAGAACTGCTGAGTATGATTTCCTTAAAAGGAACAACTTGTGGCCTTGATATATTCACGGAACTCAAAGCATATATTTGCTAGATTAAGCTATCCTTGTATAAACCTTTATCGATGACAACTGATGGAGCTCCTGCAATGACTCATTGCTTGTTGTCACAAGGACGAAGATTTTCTGTACTTCATTGGCTACCACTGCATAACTCATCAACAAGTACTGGCAGTAAGAGATTAAACACGAAACATGTGATGTATATTTCTTTCAAAATTGTAAATTCCATAGAGGGAAAATCCCTCCAAAGGCAGTTCTTAACAGCAATAGATGATAAGGAACCAGAATTGGCATTGCACACTGACGTAAGGTCGTTGAGCCAAAGCAAGTTTTTGCCAAGATTTCGAGATCTATTGGAAGAAATAATTAAAATTTCTGAATGAAAGGAGTGATGATTGTCGGCAATTGACTGATTTAGACTAGCAATGTGATTTAGCTTTTAAAAAAAAATTATTTACGGAATATTGCCTCCTCAATTTTCGACAATGAGAAATACTTAGAGTCAACCAATGCAACTGATGTTAAAGGATTTGTTGTATACCAATATTAAAGTTTTTCTTTGGTGAATCTAGCCACTTTAATATCAATTATTTCAGTTGAGTGGGTTACTTAGAAGCCAGACATTAATTGATTATATAGTAACTAATGATAAACGTCTTACGCACAGTGTACATAAAACAACTAAAATTGGGGATCATTCCATTTTATCAATTCGTCTTACCAATCCGAAACATGAATCAGCCAATATAATGAAATATCAAAGATCGTTTAGGAATTACAATTCTAGTCTACTCCAAGAAGAACTCCTAAATATAGGATGGAACACAAACATATCTGATGTTAATAAACTGGCTATTTCATTTGTCAATAATGTGGAAAATATTTTAAATCATATGTGCCTAGAGTTGAAATCATAGAAAAACAGAAATATCTGAATAAAAAGTGGATTACTGCTGATATTAGGGATATGATGCTTAAAAGAGATATATTATATGAAAGAGGTGTACTGGAAAAAAAATGTGGACATATGAAATGAATATAAGAATATCAGAAATACCATTGTCGACAAAATTAGAGTAGAGAAAAAGAAATTCTATCTAGAAACTATTGATTTGTATAGAAGCAGTCCTAAAAAAATGTGGAAAAACCTTAAGCTCCTTCTACCAGGAAAGAAACACGCACAACCAAACGAAATCAGTTTTGAAACTAGTAGTTAATTAATAGTCAGGGACAAGATGGAAAAAGCAAACAAGTTCAACAAATACTTTCTAAACAGTATAGACCAATTGTTCGAAGTATACCTACAACTGCAAGCGGGAAATATATTGCATAAAAAAATTCTTCGATTAGTACTGAATTTTTTACTTTTAAACGGACCACAATGGCAAAAATTGAGGAAAAACTCAAGAGCCTCAAAAACGTAGGAGGGGGTGAAGGTGGTATTTCTAAACAAGTTCTTTGTGATGCTACATATGTTATAGGGGGCCACCTCTTAGATGTTATAAACAGTTCTCTCGACTACGGCATTTTTCCAGATTCATGGAAATTATCAACCATAATTCCTGTTCCTAAGGTACAGAATACAAATATTTGCAATGAATTTCGCCCAGTTAATACAGTGCTTATATATGAAAAATTATTAGAATCCTTCGTGAGGGAACAGCTCCATGATTACTGCTATAGAACTAATATAATTGTTTCTAACCAATCCAGATTTCGCGAACAACACTCCTGCGAGTCTGTGGTTGTTAGTATCGCTGATGATTTTTCATCAGCTGTTGACAATGGCAGTTATGTATTAGCGGTGTTTTTAGACTTTAAAAGAGCCTTTGAAACAGTAGACATTGAAATTTTACTGAAAAAGTTAGAGAACATAGGCTTACGGAATAAAGTACTGAACTGGTTCAGGTCATATATGTCTAACAGAGTACAGAGAGTACTGTATAAAAACTGTGTGTCTGAGATATTAAGTGTAAATCACGGTGTACCACAGGGAACTGTTTTGGGTCCGTTACTATTTTCAATATATATTAATGACATAGTACAGGTAGCCACAAAATCTAATATAACTTTGTTTGCTGATGATACGATGATGTATATAGTGGGGGAAGATTTACATCGAATGGTATCGGATACGAACATTGAAATGAACAAATTATTCGCGTGGCTGTGTAATAATTAATTGAGTTTGAATGCAGAAAAATCAAAATTTAGTATATTCGCCAAGAAATCACGAATGATAAATGTGCAGGTTGATAATATATGTATTTCTGTAAACGGAGAAGCCATTGTTCACGATGAACATATCAAATACTTGGGTACAATTTTCGATTCGAATTTAAACTTTCACGCACACGCAGATTATATAACGAGAAAATTTTCGAAAAAAGCAGGATTCTTATCACGAATCGCCAAATCTTCGTCTACTCTATAAAGCCATTGCACTTCCTCATTTACAATTCTGTTGTTCCTTATTCTTATTATTCCTTATTGTTCAATTGACCTCAATATATAATGAGTCGATTAGGAAAAATACAAAATAGGGCTATGAGATCTATATCAAAATGTAATAGATATACACCTGTCAAATCCATGCTTAGTGTGTTAAGCATGTTATCTGTTAGCCAAAGAGTTGTGTTTAATGTACAAGTGTTAATTTTTAAACTGAAAAGAAATATATTACCAACCTACATTAGATTAGATTCAAAACAGACTTTATCCTTGGAAAATGTAACACCACACAAAAGCTCAAATCTATTTTGTATAAAGGTTTAATTGAATTTAATGGACTTCCTGCAGATATGAAAAACTGTGAAAGTTTAAAAGTATTTAAAATACTTTTGAGAATGTTCATCTCAACGAAATGCAATACATTTTAAAGTCACTATAATTCAATTGGGCCTTGTTTTTGCTAGTACTCTAATTGATGTTTATCATGTAATATTAGTTAGGTGCTAAGTATAACGTTTTTGTTTTTCTACTATATTATGTTATTTACATATATTGGTACTTAATCAAATTCGCAGTATTCTACTTTTCATTATTTTAATTTTAATTTAATTGTTATTACTATATTTTGTAATATGATGCAGCGATTCTGCTAAATAAATACATTATTATTATTATTATTATAATAAATACATTGAAAATAGTGTAATTCACCAACTATTGAAAAGGATAATTATTTCTCATTTTTATTCAGTCAGTGTATGTGATATCGAGAGTGGACTGTATGAAAAATTAATAATTAAAAGAAAAAAATAAACAAGAAAATATATATCTAGAGTTCATTAAATGTAGAAGTTTCATCCAAGGTAAATGATTCTATGTGAAGAGAAAAAAACTGGTAACTATATTATCATTATGAGATTCTGAGGTTAATATTTAAATCTTGATAATGTAAGGTGAAAAATGGCAAATAAAAATATTGAAGACGAAAATCGAGAATTTAAAAAATGGTGACAAAATGATAGGAAAATTTGAGATAATTTGAATAAAACTGAGTATTTTCTGATTTTCACTATAATTAATTTAAAACATGACAATATTGTTTCGCCAACTATGATACATATTATGATCAGATGATGATCATCATCTGATGAAACCACTGTGTTGACGAAACAATATTGTCATGTTTTAAATTAATTATAGTGAAAATCAGAAAACTACTCAGTTTTATTCAAATTATGTATTTTGATTTTCATCAAGTATCGGCCCTATCGATAAATGAAAATATGAGTCTTACCAGGAATGGAGGAGGCTTTTTGGCGCTTATAGATGGAAGCTGTAGCGTATTTAAGATGGCAGAGAACTTCTAGATTCAGTTTTTTCTAGTCTCCACTAAGTATATTCCAATTTTTACAAAGTTTAAAACCAAAAGAAGAGAAACACCAACTGAACACTGAGTTTCGATGATGTAACAACGAGCATATTTTTCACTATTTTTCATTAATTATTACAAACGTATTTTCCGTAAATTGTTATACTTATTGAATCACGAACGTTTTTGTCGTAATTTCTATTTTTCTTCTTCATATCAGATCTCAAAACTTAATCCTTACCAATGTTTTCTCTCGTTCCTTGCCGGCCACACATGCAACGCACTTATCAGATGTTTTTGTATGAAGAAAAGAAGAGTAAACGACTGAATTTACTCATAATTAGTGAAACGAAAGTGGAAAAAATATACCGATATTGAAGCTATAAGTATTTTTCCAATCATAATAAAGTAACATTTCTGTTGAAAGAACAAAACAATAATAGAAAATAAAAATCTTCCTTCGTAATAGTGGGCGTTTTCTCCTTCAAAACATGGAGTATTTTATGATTGTAGCGAGATGAAAAACATCCAGAAAATAATTAAAGCAAAAAATGTTGATAACTCTCCGATTCTCCTTCCTGAGAAAGAGCTGAAATAGAGAACTACGAGTAGATAAATGCTGAGAAACGTTATGAGAGTATTTACGTAGTAAATAATCTGCAACGTTATAATATTGTTTAGTCTCATATCTTTTCGTCAGAAACGGTGAGAGGACTGAGTTTAATTTTGTTAGGTTAGGTTGGTACTCTTTCGTCCTACTGTTAAGTAGGTCTGATGGTCATGCTGTGTTGTTCGTAAGACGATGGAAGTTAACCTGACTGAAAAAAGTTGTCTGGTATTTTTTTCGGGAATTTATCAGATAAATTATCAGATATTAATTATCATTGAGTTAGGAGACGTGTTTAGACCTTCATCAAGTTAAATGCTTTTTCTTTTATGGAATTTTGTTTTGAAGAACAGAATAAGTATTCAGTATTGGGATGAATCGATGGTCGCTAAATTCTTCTGGCATTTGTTAGTTATTCGCAAATTGTGAAAAGAACTACCCTTCAGGGGATCAAAGCACGTGTTCTTGATACACAGTAAACCGCACACTACATTTTTGCGGTTTTCGTTCTTCATTTTTATTTTCAATTTTTCGTTTCATTTTGGATCTCTGCGTTTTGTTTTTGAGTACTGGAGTTATTGAGAATCACCATTTTCAGTAAGTTTGGCAGAAGATCTTCGACCTAAAGCTGGAAGTTTGAGTACTCTTGATGTGGTGAGAGTATTTCAGTACATTGTTCGAAGACATAATTGATATTTGATTTTATTTTTATTTAATCAACCTTGAGTTTACTCTTATATAATAACTGTGCAATCTACATGCTGAAGATTCCTTTTTATTTAAACATTCATTATATATTTTCTTTCATTGTGATGATTAAGTCCTAGTAGTTTAATTTATCTTTTATTTGGTTCAATTTCTTTTTTTAGTATTTCGAATTATTAATTTTTTTTTAATATATATTTAATATATATATATATATATATATATATATATATATATATATATATATATATATATATATATATATATATATAATCACATTATCATTTACTGAACCCAGTGGATAATACTGTTAGGGAGAACTACGATCAAGAACTGTTAGATCTGGTGGCGTTGTTGTTTGATCCTCCAGAAAACCACTTGAATTGTACCAAGAACTTTCAAACCTCTGGCGCCTGACATTAAATTTTTCTCACCTAATTCATCCACCCCGTCTTCACTGTAGCTAACTGTGGTGTGGTACAATTCATTCTCGCTTAGCAGTCACTTAGGTTTTGAATCAGAGGTTAATCGCAGGTATACATGTTGTGTTTGTGAAATTAAAGAGGTATTCAAATCTATAACTAGATAGCAAAAGTAGATTGATTATAAAGTGACTGAATTCATATGATTCGATATTGAAATACTGCCTGAATTTATCCGAATAATTCATCTAATATTCAGAAAATAATTTGACATGAATCCTTCAAAAATCAGAATTCTTTAACATAATCTGATCAAGGTGTCTTATTATATTTCGCTAAGCAGAAACTGGAATGTCGGATCGAACAGTTGAGAAAAACAATCTCCCAACAGATGTGAACTTCAGCAACAACCCGCCAACGTAACTCAGAAAATCGTATTTTGCGGTAGACTTCAACCGTAACATTATATGCATGACATAAATCACTTTCCATAACTATAGCATTTGATAGACACAAAATACTCCGGCCCCCATTTCTGCACTTCCATAACTTAATGTTATCGATTCCCTCCTGGAGGACACTCTTACGTTTTCACGACTACATTTGACAGATGAATACAGTCGATTAGGATGTCATTGTAAACATTTCTGAATTGTGAGTTGTTGAACATGCAAACGAACATTTTCTAGTTATTTAATGGAATGGAAAATTCAGACGAGGCGGAGAAAAGAAAACGATCAAATAAGTTTTCAGATGTTTACTCGTAAAAAACAGAACCACGTTTTTCATCGTCGATAAAGTTTGAAATTCAATAACGTTCAGTGAATTAACTGAATTTCATTGAAAGCTCATCGTTTTGACGTAAACGATCTTCAACTAATGCCTTAATCGAGTGATAATAATTTAACCTGTCAGATGCATTTCCTGCGAAATTGATTGCGGTGAATAACCAAATGATTATATTAAGGCTTTCAACAAACGGAAACTTTACCCTCGCAGCCATTACTCAACGTCATCTAGCCATGTTTTATGCCTAATATTGGAGGCAAAGCTAATAGTTGTTGAGCTAAAATTATACTTGTTTCGTTCAATATTCAGGCAGTTGTTGATGAATGAAATATTCCACTTTACTTCATGTACGAAAACTATATAGTCGGAATTTGGTTGCGAAAACGGTTTATTACGTGAGAATTACGTAACTGGAAAGGAAATCACCACATCAGCCATTTTATAGGGGTCTTTTCGGAGTCAACTCCGAAGAGTAGGCAGGTTGAGACTTCTGAGTTAACTATTAGAAACGATTTGGCTCGTGGAGTAGGCAGATTGAGGCCACGCAACCGAATTATTTCTTATCGTTCCTAGTTTCCCTCATTTGGTTCGTGGAGTAGGCAGATTGAGGCCACGTTACCAGGTAACCTTTCATTATTTTCCTTCATTCAGTTCGTGGAGTAGGCAGATTGAGGCCACGTAACCGAGTTACCCTAACCTTTACTAATTTATTCCAACTCCTGAAGATGGCTCCACAACGGAAGCCGAAACGTCGAGATAATATAAATCTAGAACGCGGCTCATTCCGAGAACCAAGTTTTATACATACTTCTTACCGCGGAAACCTTTCTGAACATTTCATATATATATTTTCATATATATATATATATATATATATATATATATATATATATATATATATATATATATATATATATATATATATATATATATATATAATACATTAAATATATAAGAAAAGGAACACTAGAACAATTATTTGAAAAATTCAAATTAACCAAGAGAGAATGTTATAGTAGAGCTATGTGAACATGTACGATGTGATGCCTCCATTATCCTTTGAGAGATAAATGTTAGAGAAATATTGAAATCGATGCCACACCTGATGGAAGTGCGAGAAATATAACTAAAAATATAATATAAAATAAATATAAATATATATATATATATATATATATATATATATATATATATATATATATATATATATATATATATATATGAATAAAACTAGAAAATTCATTTTAACAAATGAATGTTCTAGTGTTCATTTTCTTAAATATTTCATTCAGTGCCATAAGCACAAAAAAATCATTTCCTTATATATATATATATATAATAGTAGAGCTATGTGAACATGTACGATGTGATGCCTCCATTATCCTTTGAGAGATAAATGTTAGAGAAATATTGAAATCGATGCCACACCTGATGGAAGTGCGAGAAATATAACTAAAAATATAATATAAAATAAATATAAATATATATATATATATATATATATATATATATATATATATATATATATATATATATATATATATATATATATAATATGAATAAAACTAGAAAATTCATTTTAACAAATGAATGTTCTAGTGTTCATTTTCTTAAATATTTCATTCAGTGCCATAAGCACAAAAAAATCATTTCCTTATATATATATATATATATATATATATATATATATATATATATATATATATATATATATATATATATATACACGATAATATGGGGAGTATTGCCGTATGATTTGAGTAAGTAATAGATGAGTTCTCGGCAAAAGTAGGACCACTATAATTGATAACCAATTTATTAACCTGGTCTATAGTTCGAACATGGTCATATTCTTCATCAGGACTCTAAAAAATACATAAGTGTAAAACAAAATGATCTAAACAAAAATTACATCTTACGGTTACCTATGCTGAAGATGTCGCCAGACTGTACGGAGCAGTGAAAATAGATGGAAAACAAATGTTGAAACTGACTGTTTCGTTTTACAAGAAAATCATCAGTTCTGCCCCATCCTTTGTCAAATGAGGCAACGATTTCACTTTCCAGGCACCTTCTTATGACTGTGTAGTGAAAACTATGAAGCGATGAATTACATTTCAAATTAATCTATAAGAATGAATAGAAAATGGACCATCATAATCATAGAGCCAGTTATGCTTTGAAATTCTTCTGAATGATTCGGAAAGTTTTTTGAATGGATGCCCTAGTATTTTCTAAAATATATGATATCCTTTGGATATGCTGAACACAAGCAAAACAATGAATGTGAAGTAAGTTGAATGGAGAAGAATTACAAATTTTCGGGAAAGCCACCATTATTTTCAATGCATTATACGACAAAATTATAAAAATAGGGATTTCTATTTGAAAAAATAAAGTTTTGCGTTTTTTTTTAATTTACTTTCTATTCTTCTTTTTTGATCGCTCTGTACTTATATTTCTGAAAATATTATACAACGACTTGTAGGTTCGACCATCTTTTACAAGAAATTTCACCTATATCAGATAATAAATGCTTCCATAGGAGAAAAATTGATATTTAGGTTTTGGTCTGAAAACGTCATTTTGAACATAAAATTCAAAATATAAAAGTGTAACACATTATCACAGCTGTAGCTGTACAACTGATAAACTCAGTTCATCATCAACATCTGATGCAGCCACTGCGTTGGAGGAACAACATTGTCATGTTTGAAACTAAATAAAGTGAAAATCACAAAACCAGTTAGTTTTATTTAAATTATGTATTAAGATTTTGATCCAGTATCGATCAATGAATCTAGAATTTTCCGAGGAATGCAAGAATGCAATAATACATAGAGTGTTCTATTTGAAATACCGAGGTTGATATATACTTCCGGTATAACCGGAAGTGCTAACATTTTTAGAGTATTTTCGTCAGATGGCTCCTAATAAGGTCCATCTGATGTTGGACGATTGCTCCACATAAGGTAATTTTTCAAATTTTCAGGTTTGTCCCTGGTTTTGAATTGTTAGAAATATATTGCAATATTCGTTTGCTGGACGAGTTGGTGAGGCTTTGTACGATGTGATGTATCCATTTTACTCCACTGGATAAATGTTGAATGTTAGTAACTGTTTCGTTTCACAAGAAAATCATCAGTTGTGTCACAACCTCATCTTCCAAATGAGGCAACGATTTCACTTCTCAAGCGCCTTCTTATGACTCTGCAGTGAAAACTATGAAGCGATTGATTACTTTTCAAATTCATCTATGAGAATCAATAGAAAATGGATCATCATAAATTGAATATGAACTTAAATACAAACACTTGAACTTATGAGTTACACTTTATTGACTACATAGAAGGGCGCGTTTCGTCGTTACAAACGACTTCTTCAGATGCTAACAGAATGATAACATTTTGAAAAACATAGGTATAAATATCAGGAAATTTGGGATTCTATGACTTTGGTTTTACCTAAGATATTCCATTCTGAAATATAATTTCTATTACCTGAAAAGGTTTAACAAGGGTGAATTGTTTAATTCTATCTGTTCATTGAGCAAATTTCCAGAATTTTTGAGCGGATTTATTTCCACTATTTCCCAATAATCTAATTGACTACTTTCCTCTATATTGTGTAGAATTTTGAAATTCGTATCAAAAGTATGGTTTTCTGTTAATGAATGGTTAGCATAATTCGAATTACTTCTACTATGCGCGAAGCTATATTTATGTTCCTGTATTCTAATACTGAAATTTCTACTAGTTTTGCCTATATATATATATATATATATATATATATATATATATATATATATATATATATATATATATATATATATATATATATATATATATATAATATATATATATATATATATATATATATATATATATATATATATATATATAAGAAAATGAACACTAGAACATTCATTTGAAAAATTGAAATTAATCAAGAGAATGTTATAGTAAAGCTAGATATGTGAACGTGTACGATAAGATGTCTCCATTATCCTTCAAGGGATTAATGTTAGAGAAAACATAAATTTTCTTTAACATTAATATTAAAGGTATATATATATATATATATATATATATATATATATATATATATATATATATATATATATATATATATATACCGGGACATGTTCCACATTCAATTGGTAAACACCTGATTTGTCTTCTCTTTTAATTTTGTTTTTATTGTTCTTAATGTGTCTCGATGAATTATTGTTCGTTTTAAATGAAATATTGAAATTATGTTTACTTAAAAAGGTTTTGACTTTTTGACTGACGATTCCGAAGTATGTTAAACTATTATATTTACGATTTCTATCCGACTGATAAGGAAATACTAATCGTTGAGCTTTCCGATAGAGTTTTTTGTCAAGAATTTTTGACACTAGTTCGCTTTCATAATTATTATTAACCGCAATCTGTTCAATGATATTCAGTTCTTGATTGAAATTTTCTTCTGATAAAGGTATATTAGTTAATCTGTGTTCAAATTATCATACTTTGAAACGCTGTCATTTTATGTGGATATGGGTGGCATGAGGAGTTGTGTATTATGGTTCCGTATGGGAAGGCTTATGGAAAATAGAAAAATCAAATTTATTATTTAATCTTGTGATCGTCAAGTCTAAAAAATTAATGGATTTATCAGATTCTATTTCGGTTGAGAATTTTATATTAGGATGAAACTGCATCAATGAAATTCTCAAAATTTTTCAATTAACGATCGGTACCAATAGAA
This sequence comes from Henosepilachna vigintioctopunctata, assembly GCA_030704895.1. NCBI lineage: Eukaryota > Metazoa > Arthropoda > Insecta > Coleoptera > Coccinellidae > Henosepilachna > Henosepilachna vigintioctopunctata. Next base: position 4,929,252 of record JARQZJ010000063.1, on the reverse strand, counting down.
CAAGTGTTTATATCATCTGCATATCTATACCAGAATACAAAGTGTTTGAAACTCGGGTTTTTTTGAATACTATTTTCCAACTCATCCATAAATATCTCAGCTAAAAGATAAAATAAATAAATAATATAAAGTAAGTTGAAATGTGTTCATTGATATAACTTATATATACTGGAAAACAGAGAAATCACGAGCTCAATACTAGCGCAATCTGGACATTCATAATCATCAAACTCGTCCATAGACGTTGCAAACTCTATAGAAACTTGCAGGTTCAAACGTGTGGAAATTCGATGCGAATTTTGCTAGACATGCGGCTTATTTCACAAGGTTCTCGATAGTTATGCTCTAATTATAGCTGAGTGACGCAACGATTCGATTCTCGAAATGATATTTGACTAATTGCAAAACCTGATAATTATCTGTACTATCGCAACCCTATTTAGATTCAGTCTGAAGGTATATAATCCCCACAAATGGAATTGCGATGTTTCATATATGTTGGCTACATCTTTTCAGAATTGTTGATTATTGATGAGGCCGACACCGATGAAAATTAATATGCATAATGAAAGACGAATTTGAATTTTTTGATACTCAATAAATAATACGCATGACGCTTGTTTCGAAGTTATTCTTCTGAAGCCGAATCAACACATAATCAGAGTCATTTTAGCATCTAAAATAAATTGAACGTCGAATCGCGCCTCATTTGTATTATTTATTATAAGCGAAAATTTGAATGAGTGTTTTATTAGCTCTGTTCGCGGTAAGGATTCTAAACCTATTCAGAACTATTCGCATGCGCAGTTTGAATTTTGGCGTTCGCGGATCACCCAGTTCCGAACTTTCAGTTACAGTTCTGTGTTCGCGGATAAACTGGGACTGGTTCGGAATCGATTCGGAATTGGTTCTACCGGTTCGAAGGATCAATCTAGAACTGTAAGTTCGGGACTTGCGCATTCACGATATTCTGCATTATATCGTAGTACTCGAACACTTTTCTTTCCCTTCCAGTCCTATTCATATTGTCTCAGTGGCGGATTTACAAATTTGCCGCTAGTAGGCCATTAAATTTTTGCCGCTCCTACTGAATTTTGAAATTCAATACGTTAGTTTAATCCCGTTATTAGTATGATTGTGAACTTAATGATATTTCTTTGTCTACATATTTTTGTAATTTCTCTCAAGCACTTTCCACCTGTTTTCGCAATTACTTGGTGTAACATGTGTATTTGTGATTGTTACCATTTCTTTTCAATTTCTTCAAACATTCTCTTGAAGTTTTTTAATCATCGATCCGACATGGTCCCTGTATTTTTGATAAATTCCAAGAGAAGAAGAGTGTTTTGGTGGGTCCATTTATAACTATCTTCTGGTTATTGGGACATTTCTGAAATCATACTATCACTAAATGACTAAACGTATCTTGCTATCTTGTGCTTTCGAAAATAAATAAATTGGAAAATGGTTGCTTACTTATAAGTCGACTTCCATAGAATAATGTGTTATTGTATTGTTCTTAGTTTAGAATGACAATTGCAAGCGGTGTACGGCATATTATTCGATGAGAACAACCTTGATTTGAAAATTCCCTAAACTAGTTCTAAAATCGTTCGCGGGTCGAAATAATTCCGAACCAGTTTATAACCGAGCATGCGTATTAAATCAATCCCAAATAAGTTATGAGTTAGTTCTGAATCGGTTCAGAATCCTTACCGCGAAAAAAGCTATTATAAGTCTTACGCTTTCGGTTGAATAAAACACTGGTCAAATATTTTTTCAGGTCCTTTCATGAAAGATGAATTGTAGATAATGGAATATTCATCTTCTGATGTTAAGATTTTTTGAATGTATTGAAATTTATGAAGTTTTTTTTGAATATAAATTCTTAAAATTTTCCAAAAGTTGAAGTTATAACTGTAAAATATATAATTTTGTTCCAGGGAGTTTACGTGAGGATATCCTACAAGTTGCGGTACCGTTTCGACCGTGGTTTCACAAGTGAGGAAAATTCAAACAACAGACGTCAACTTCGAGGTCGACGCTTGCATAGAACCAACATCCTTTTGAGCGCAATATCTATTATATTCTGCATAAGCTGGATGCCCCTAAACCTTTTCAATCTAATCGCCGATCTCTACTCCGACGAAATTAACTTTACATCGCAAACCATGGTGGTGGCATATGCTATGTGTCACTTGATGGGTATGTCCTCTGCATGTTCAAATCCTGTCCTTTATGGTTGCCTCAACGAGAATTTTCTGAAGGAGTTCAAGGACATACTGAGGATATCCTCGAAATCGGACTGTGCCGGAGGTGAGGCGATGTCGTTGAGAAAACAGTCGAAGAGAGCTTCAAAGAAGGATGGTAAGGGAGATTTCGTTACCGCTGCTACCGATTATCAGCAATGCAACACTGTAAGCACGGAGATGAGCGTGCTGACGAAATGCTAGCTACTAAAGAAATTCGCACTACGAAGGAGCGAACGCGAATGCGGTGATGCTGTAGTGTGAATATAAATCATTAGTGTTGTTCAATTCAGAAAGATTTGCTATTAACGAGTGATATATTTATGAGGATTAACAAAAGACAATAAAATTGTTTCGCACTGTACTCTTTATACTTCAAGAGTTGAGTGATGTTTTGTTATTTGAAATATTTGAAAGCGTTTATTCACATTGTTTCTCAAAAAAGTGAATTCGAAAAGTGCATCACAAACACAACTGAAAACAGATTTATGTGTATATACACAAATGAATTGATGTATTCTTAAATTTCTACTAGTGATTTTAGAAGTAGGTTGTTTTTACGAAGTGGTTCAATATGTATCGATCACTTAGGTGATCTGTAAACAAGGATTCCTTCATTTGAACGATTCATATGAATCACTTTACATGATGAATTGATTCAAATGAGGTCATGACCTGAATCTTTTAACAATTGATCAGTTATGACAACAAATTCGTGAATATTTCAAACAAAAATAATACTGAATGAAAAATCAAGGGCATATTCAAAGTTATTCGGAATTAATCATACACTGTATTCCAAAAAAACTATGAATTTATATTTGTGAACCATACCTGTGACATTTTTTCCATAGGATAAGGATGAAATGATCGAGTTTATCGAATAGATTCGATCTTCATCTCCAACTCTTACCTGAAAAAATTCAATTGTGGTCAGAAATTCATTTTTAAATCGCATACCTTCGTTTTATTTTGCGGTTCTTCTGTTTTTGATTCCAAATCTGCCATCAATTTCATTATATTTACTTGAATTGCTTTGCATTGATCGGATTTTACTGCACTCGTTTATGATTGATGATGAGTTGCAAATATACCAAAACACCATTCAAATTGCAGGCGTACCATATAGGAAAAATATTGTACTTCGGCACTTGCAACACTATAATCATTCAATTCAATTGTGTAATCAGATGAAATAATTTTCAGTCAGTTTCACTTGAAGATATCTTGTTTGAATATTTTTATGTATACACACATACAAATTAAGGTGACAATTCTATGTTGTTGAATGAGGTTTTTGTCACAGAAAAGTGTTTGTTCATCTTATTCGTGATGTTACAACTTCAACGATATTCAGTATTCCTGGGAATCTCTTGTTCATTCTATTAACCAATAGAGATAGAAAATATCTCAAATCAAAGACTCCTTATTTTGGATTTTGTAATTGCCAAGGAATAGTGACTAGAGTGAATACTACGTGACAGTGAAAATATTCAATACAAAATCACGAAAAACAATAATTAGGGCAAGCTATATTGTTTGATTTACGGAGAGCAATAGATAAGTCAAAATTTTTAAGGAACAACAATTGAAGAGCGCTAAGTTTAACTATACTGAAAGTGAAAAATTTCGAAATCGTAGCGAAATACTATACAAATCCAATACCCTAACGGCTTCCTGGTGCTTGTAGGTTCAATTCCAACTTTCTCTTTGGCTCTTCCGAATCGGTATTGAACAGTATGTCCAATAGAAGCTATATAGTTCTCTGACTTGTACTCTTTAAACAATAATAATGAAAAACACTTCATCCTCTCTGAATACACTTTGTTCCGTTCATCTGTCCATTTAATTCCAGGTTGGCGATTTGATTTTTGCTCAAACCTCACATGTGCGATTTTATAACGATCTTCGAGATTTTTTATATTGATCTGTTGTTAATATTTTTGGACCTCTTTTAGTTATTGTGTTCCGAATTTACTCTTCATAATTATATCAAGTAGTTTCTTCGGTATTCTGGACTGTTTCATTCTGTAGACATGTGCATAGAACTCTGCTCGTCGTTTTCTGATTTCTTCCGTTATCGTATTTGTCTTTTGATAAAGTTCATTCTGAGGTATTTTCATCCAAATGCCGTTTCTATTGATTGGCCCGTAAATCTTCTCGAGAATTTTCCGTTCTTGTTCCTCTATTTCTCTAATTCTTGAATGACCGTCAAAAACCATTGCTTCAGATGCGTTAGATTGCTTTGCAAAAATCGTTGTGTTATAATGCCTCAATTTGTTGCCTCCTCTCCAAATGCAGTTTTTGTTATAGTACGCTCTTGTTAGCTTGTAGGCCCTTTGGAGCTTGGTAATTCTCTGTTCATTAGCGAGTCGGTTTAAACCTGAGGACTGTGTTACTTCTCCGATGGTATTTGAAATGGCCGACTTTCAAAATTTCACCATGTTTTGTGATGAGAGAAGATTTATTGCTTCGATATTTTTCCATGTGTTTGGTTTTATCATAAGAAATTTTTAACCCGGTTTTCTGTGCAATTTCATGTAGTTTTCCTACAGCGAGAATGGTTTCAATTCTTTGTTTGTGATGATAAATATATATATATATATATATATATATATATATATATATATATATATATATATATATATATATATATATATATATATATATATATATATATATATATATATATATATATATATATATATATATATATATATATATATATATATATATATATATATATATATATATATATATCTATATCGTCCGAAAAGGCGAGACATTTGACATTTATTCGATTTTCTTCTTTGATACTCGTATGCACTTCACATGAAATTCCTATTCCCAAATTATCTCTTCTGAAATAATATTGAAAAGGATTGGCAAAAGTTCGTCCCCCTACCGCACCCCAGTTTTGTTTTCAAAGGGATCTGATATTCCGCCCATAAATTTCACTTTGGAATATATATGTACTTATGAAAACAGAACATTTAAGACTCTTAATTTTCATAAATATATCATCCTTAATGAGAGTTCTTTTACATCCTCGAATTCTCCATATTCTCCTGTAATTTATTCAAGAGTTTCATTGAGATGTAGTTTTACCCTTGTTTCGCCTATGTTATTTTATTAAACAACGGAATACTACGAGTAATAAACTGTTTCCGTTTGGTTTCGTTCTCATGTATACCTAGGTTCATTCGAAGCTTCTTGAGGTTGCAGTGTACATAGACCAAGGCGGCTAGAATAAATACCGAAGTATAGCCAACTATTTGCTCTCTTTTGAAAACATCTTAGGATCTCTATGATTGATGCATTCCAATTTTAGTCCTTTCGGCATTTTTCTGTTTCAGTATAACTGTCTATGCATCACTGCCATGCCCCAAAGTTTGATACCGTATATAATTTTTTCGTCGAATGGTGAATGATACACGAGTTCGTTGGTGTCATAGCTAGAAAGCATTCTTTCATTTTTATTGGATAGATCGAGATCGAGAGTTGGTCACATAGTTCATTCACTTTCAAAGTTCAGCACACAGACGTGTCAGAAGTTATATCCAAGACGGCAAGTAAATCACCCCTTCTTGAAACAAACGTGTGCTAATCATGTGAACCAGACTTTCAGGATTCTATTTTTGTTCATCAACAGAACATTCGAAGTGAACCAATTCATAGCACCCGACAACGATGCAACGAGTTTGAAGTTTTATCTTTCTCCTGTTATCCTATATGTTCAAGAAAGTAATGTCATTTTCTTGCTGCTGACCTGGTCATCTCTCAAGTTGGCGTGTAAATAATTCGTAGAAACAATGAACAGTATTGTATCCTGAATCGATTCTTGCTTCTTCCCTACAATGATCTCCCCCATCAGACATATATCATTCCATATTACCACCTCAGACATCTCTGTCGAGTAGACGTGATCATTTGAAGCACTTTTTCCAAAACCGTTTCCAAAATCTAGTTTACTGATGGGTATTATACAACAAACGTTACCGAAACGTTAATTCGATAGAGGCAACTCTACTTCCGCAATACTAATGTAAGCCTTGACTATGGCATTGGTAGGGTCAATCTTTGCCGAAACAGTTGATTTATATTCTCGAGGACCCTGCTGAAATTCATCTATGGAATTATTACTATCAAAATAACTCACCAATCTTTCTTTTAGAATTAACTCCAATAATTCTAGAAATAGTACTGGGAATAGTTCTGCCGGTACTTTGAAAGATCCCCCAATAGGCCTTCCTTTCGATGTAGGTATTTACACAAAAGCTGCTGTACGTGTGGAAGAAAATGCTGAAAAATCTTATTGAAATTTTTTACAAAATTCGTTTCCTTTTTTCAAAAAATTTTTTTTGCATAGAAATTATTTTAGAAATGGTTATTTTTCATGAAATTGTACTGTGTTCCTCTTGAGCTACTGTTTTGTAGGGTGGGTTTTTTTATTCATGTACTGCTGACTCCTCAAGTTCCTAAATTTTTCCATAATTTCTTAAAAGCCGTATGATTTTCTTCATTGATATACTGAGGCCTCCAATTCTTATACTTTCTTATTTTTGCGGAGTTTGGTATGTTCTATATTTAATGTATATGGAGCCCTTTCAATCTTATTATGATATAGCAAAGAATGATTCAAACTTACTCATAATTCAAGATATGGAGAAGAAGTACCGAAAAGTAGAATTGTTCCTTACAGAAGTTGATTCTATGAAACTTCTTATACTAGTGCTTTTTATTATACGAAACACATGTATATAATACAAGAGTACCTATATCATATTTTTCAACCTGATGCTCAGACAAAATCATTGAAATCTGGTTCAATAGTAGTATGTTTAAAATTGAATTGAAAAATGAATATCACTTGAAATCATCTGCAGTATTGAAATTTCGAAGAATAATCCTGTTTATTCATTAAATAAATAGAGATTCAATTGATATTATTTCTGTAGTAAAACCTGTGAATATTTCCAATTTATTGCACACATAACATTTATTCATGTTGTCGATAAGAAAATCCATATTTCATGTATTGATAAATGGAAACCGTAAATTTGAAATTCGAACACTGATTTGCAATCTACATATCAAATTAACAGATTCATTTGAAATGATGAAAATTTCCATTGTTGCTGACTGAGTCTCTAAGCATAAAGGAAAAACTAATCAATTTTCAGCACAAGCACATTCTCTATTCCATCACAAAGCAGGAATATTTATGACAGACCACAAATATACTAACACTTCTTGAAATAATAATTAGAACTCATTTTCGTCTGAAAAATTTCCTTATGCATGATGAACGTTTCGAAATACTTGACTTTAGAGCATAATAATAATAAAAATACATTCATTCCTAGCAGAATACATCCACACTATACATATGTACATAAGTACATAGTATATATCCAATTATAGAGAAAATAACAAATAGATAAATTGATTAAACATATGGATTCCAAATAATAATGAAAAAGAAAAAAAAATTTCTTTTATTCATTAGTGTAGAAAAAAACAAAAGTGAATATATATGATGAAAATAGAATCAATATCAAATAAAATAGCGATATATAATAACCAAATTAAACAAACTAGAAATTAAGTATCATTTATCGCTTAGTGACATGTAATCAACAGAAGTTAATGAAAAGATCACGACTAGTTGCGTTGTTCTGAGGTACCTCAGAAATCATAACGACAACTGCACGTTTTATAATGACAGCTGATGCTGAAAAGGGATTGCGACGTAACATTTAATATGCTTTAATCATTATGAAATGTATTATTCTGTCCCAGACGAGGCCTTGGTAACGCAAATATTCATTTTGCTGAGAAGAAATGGTGAAAGAATGCCAACTCAACAATGACATTTTTCTACATATATTATACAAATAGGGGTTAGATTTAAACAACCTAAATGTGTAAACCAATGTAACATAATCAAAACAAAGAAAAAACCAAAAGAAACAAAACGATGACACAATAACAACAATGTGAAAAAACAAACAAAATGAAAAAACAACCACTAATGGCTCTTAGAACTAACAACTCAGCCAATATAAATGCTTCTACAAAGAAAGTGTATTTGAAAGAGAAAGGTATTAATAAGCTGAAATGAAAAGTTCTCGAAAACACATATACAGAACAATATTTGAATATATATATATATATATATATATATATATATATATATATATATATATATATATATATATATATATATATATATATATATATATATATATATATATATATATATAAATATATTACCTTTGAAATGTCGCAATAGAATAGCACATGTGAAGTTTGAGCAAAAATCAAATCGAATACCTGGAATAAAATGGACAGATGAACGGAAAAGAAGAGCATTTAGAGAGGATGAAGCGTTTTTTGGAGGCGAAAAAGCTGAAGAAAAAGTCCTAAGAAATGCGAATTCAAGTTCAATCACTCTCCTCGTGGGGAACGATCGTTATAATAATAAAAATATACATATAACGTCTTGAAGCTTTTCAAACAGTGGTATATTCTGTATTGTTTCAATCTTGGATTTGGAATGGCTTCCGCTAGGAAATCATTTCTCAGTGATATGAATGGATATGGACACGTGCCCATAGTTCTTCAAATTTTTGTAATTTCAGATGTAAAAACTATTTAAAATGTTACATGAGCATGTAAATATGAATAGGAAACATTCAAATAGATATATTTCAAGTTTATATTTCTTTGAGTAGAACAAGATAAATGTTAAATTTAAGTGCTCTCCAAACAGGACCCAGTACTCTCCCATGTAGTGTTGAAAAATTGCCAGAAAAATATGTTTGAATATTATATATATATATATATATATATATATATATATATATATATATATATATATATATATATATATATATATATATTTGTATGATATTTAAGACTCTATAGGATACTATTTATAATAATTTTCTGGATTTATTGACTCAGTATTTGTAGGGGTGCTCAATTCTCTTTACCAAGCTTGCGCAATCCACTTTATTGCATCAACAGGGTTCTAAAATATTAACAACCTTATCTTAAATCATACACTTTATAACAAACAAACAGAAATAATAAATCCGAGGAACGGAAAAGAGAGGAAGGAGAAAATAAAAATTATTATGCATCGATACCAAATATATATAACTTAACACAAAAAATAATAATATATTCAAAGAATTACATTACATACAATAAAAAACTGTTAAAGGATTATATAGTACGTTCATTGATCAAATCCCAAAACGTTTGAAAAGTGAAATAATATATAAAATAAATTGCAAAGACTGTGATAAAGTATTCATACGACAGACATCACAATAGTGAAAAATAGGACAGCTCACCATAAATCAGATATAAAAAATGGAAAAGACAGAATTGCGCTAGTATCACATACAACAAACTTAGACCATAGAGCAAACTACGACGATGTAGCAATCCTAAAAGCTGAACGTAACTATCACAAAATTATACATATATCACAGACTTCTACATGAGCTGATAGAAATAAGAAAAGATGAGAATAATATGAATAGAAAAAATGGCACACAAAACTTGAATAACATAAATAGCTACTTACTGGGTACGGAACAGGAAAGGAAACACTACAAAAAGAAGAATAAAAGAAACTGGGATCAAATGATAAGGAAAATAATATAGATATTCAACCACAAATAATATATTAAATTTAATACTAAAATAAAATTATCGATATTGATGAATTTAGCAGATTATACTCATGTTGTTGAGGTTCAATAGTTATATTGTGTTCTAGATGTTATAGTTAAGGTTGTTTATATATTTTAGAACCCCGATGAAGCAATAAAGTAGATTGCGAAAGTTTGATTCAACAGACGCATTCTGAAGATGAGTTTCACTGATGATTTAGAAATTTAATGATACTATTAACAGAGGTCGCAGGCAATATTCAAAAATCAATTTCAAAATTGTCCGATCGAACTGAAAAAGGATACATCTGATTTAATATACTGAAATTGAACATGAAATTGGTAATATGGTCCGGGAGAAATAAAAATTGGTTCAATTCAATACACATGGTTTCAATACACTATTTCATTTTCATTCATTTCGCAAAATAGTGCCTAGTAATATCCGAGTAAGTGAAAGAAGTGTTAGAGCTGACGAGTTTTTACTATTAGGCACATGACCCATACTATCACCGAAACAAATTTCGTTGTTCTCTATATTTGAGGAAATATTTGGGTAATACACAACACTCTCTTTATATATGGATCCGAAAAATGTATAAACGCTGTTATGTTAGCTATACGAGCACGTAGGACATGACGCTTTATCATTTAAACGATGATAGAACATGAAATCGATGTTACACGAGATAAAAGCATATGACATACTACTTCGATCTACTAGAAACTTGTGTTGTGAAATAATTTGTTGAGTAAAGAGAACATTACAGCTCAATGCCCAGCTGTGCCATGACATGTATCTGATTGAATTCCGATTTTGTCAATAGATATCCAACCTGGTGTTACAATATATTCAACGAACATAAAATTATATAACTGAAAATTATCAAGCAAAAATTCGATTGTGTCTGAATTGTTTATAATTATATTCAGTTTTGAAGAATTGTGATGATATTTCAAGTAAAAGCTAATAATTTGATTTGCGTTATATAAATCTTTTCACATAATTCTGAATAAGAGTTTTCAGCTCTAGCATATATTGCTTCATATACTACGCTGAAGTTTTTTAGAACCATATATGCTCAAAATAATAATTTCAGAATTTTATTATTAATGCAGTAATGAAGATTCATTTTGATCATCTGTCTGCACCAGAAGGCTGTAACATGAATTACTAGGACTCTCAATTAATTACATCAAATTTTCCCCAGTGTCTTGGTGGATCTTTGGTCTGCTATAGAAGGAAAAGAACGAAAATTACCTAGCATTTATAATATCAAGTTTACATTCCAAATTTAGATCATCTGCAGTTTGTAGCAAACTGCGAAGTATGATTCAGTATTAATCTCAATAAGAAACATCAAAATGAGAGTTAATAATGAATTTTTGTCTAAAAATCAGTGACTGAACGATTCTTCATTCGACAAGTTTCGACATTTCTTTGATTTTACAGCATTATCAAGAATTATTGATAATGCCGTAAAAGGCGAAACTAGTCGAATACAGAATTGTTCAGTCAGTGATTTTTGGATCAGTGTTTATTATAACCTCTCATTTAAATATGAACTATCACAGAGTTGATTCATCGTCCACTGAATTTAAGAAACATAAAGTTTTTAGCTTTTTCTGTGGATTATCTTCGGGCAGTAATAGGTTCAATTAAGTTATATATAAATAACTAGCAATTCACAAAATAACATGAAGTTTGCACCTATAACGTTGTGACTGGTACAAAAATCACCTTCGTTGTGTAATACAAAGTGAAGTAGAAATTGCTAGCATTTTCGATAGGTAACGCCAATCTTCTAGCAATCACCAAGTGAATTATCTTCGATATGTGAGACGAAGTGAAATATACATTGTTTCATTCGCAATGAGTACCTTTAGGTTTCCAGCAATCACTTCGTGGAGTATCTTCACTTGGTAATAGAGAAATAAATATAAATTGTTATCGTTTCCAATGAGTACCATCAAGTTTTCAGCAATCATTTGGTGGGTAATTTTCGAGTACCATCAGGTCTCCAGCAATGTTTTCGTTGAGTAACTTCAGTCGGTTATAGAAATAGAAATATAATTGTTATCATTTCCAATAAATACCATCAAGTTTTCAGCAATTACTTTACGGATTATCTTCGATCTGTGGGACGAAGTAAAATAAAAAATGCTTTCCTTTGTAATGAGTACCATCAGGTCCCCAGTAATCCCTTCGTGGAGTTTCTTTATTCGGTAATGGAAGAAGAAATATAAATTATTATAATAATCGTTTCCAATGAGTACCATCAAGTTTCCAGCAATCACTTTGTGGATTATTTTCGATCTGTGAGATGAACTGATATGAAAATTCCTAACATTTGAAATTAGTACCATCAGGTCTCCAGTAATCCCTTCGTGGAGTATCTTCAGTCGGTAATAGAAAACGAAATATCAATTGTTATTCATTTTCAATGGGTACAATCAAATTTCCAGCCTTCTCATTGTGGATTACCCTCGATTTGTGAGAAGAAGTTAAATGAAAATAAAGTTTTCAGCAATCTTTTTGTGGAGTATCTTCATTCGGTAATAAAAAAAGAAATGAAAATTGTTATTATCTTCAGTGAATATCAAGTTTCTAGTAATCATTTTGTGGATTATCTTCGGTCTGTTAAGAAAGTGAAATATGAGTTGCTAACATTTTCAAAGAACATCAAAATCGCACGAATAACTTTTTGGATTATCTTTGGTACGTAATAAAAAGAAAATTGCGATTTGCTAGATTTTTGAATATTAACATCGGGTATCCACTAATATCTATCTGATATATAACAACATACGAATATAAATGTCAATATCACTTTTGATTGTAAAGCTTCAAAAACGTATGAGATAATTAAAATATATCACTAACTGAAATTCAATTGTTGCACACCACTTAATGCTACTCATGATGAATGATGTGTAAGACTGAAATGAGAACTCATTCTTGCTTCTTGTTAGAATGCGTTGATATAATCACTTCTTCTAACAGATACTACTTATCTGCTAGTTACAGCGTTACTCTTCTAAATTTTGAGATTTTGAGTATAACAAGCTAATCCGATAGAACCGACGATAGGAAAGTTGGTAACTGAAAATCCATTTGGCCATTCAAATGATCAATAATTTTTGTGCAGGGTTTGTATTGATAATTTCCAGGGGTTCACGAGGCTTGTCGTTTTTGCATGGATAATATTTCCTGAAATCCATAAAATAATTTCATAGTTGTGCTTTTATTCCACATAATTCTCTCTGCCTGTTCATCAACATCACTGTTTATATTCGTTTATTTTTGTTCTGCACAAGAAGATAATATTCATCGTGAACCAAACTCTTTTCTCATTTTAATATTGTTTAATATTGCCTTCTACTGTTTTCGCGATAGGGTCCTATGGTTTTTACGTGATTTTTGAAGAATCTGTCTTAAATTTTGTTACTCGAATTCGGCATATAACATATTTGTGCATTTCCTTCTTGGTTGATGTGGGATTTACCGCATTCTACCACTTTCGTCGTTTTTATATTCTCAAATTTCTTTATAAGAGTTTCGTTGTGGCGGTTACCATGTCTTATCATTTGAAAAAAACCGTGTAGGAAAAATTTTATTAAAATCAGAATTTTTTATTCATTTTCGATTTTTGATGGATTATGTTGCTTGAAATGATTCGTAAATTCTGTGACAGTTACAGGATCTTTGACTCGTTTCTATTCTACTAACGCAATAGAACCTTGGAGTGAGTTCTATTATTTAATCTTGATCAATATGAAATTTGCCGATGTATAATATAACACAATGTCTTTGGTGGTACTCTAACGCACTATTCTACGTTACTTTCAGCAAGCAGTGTACTGATGAGGCCTTATAAGACCAGGGAAACAAACATTGCAGTGGTTATCTAAGATTAATGCAATATTCGACATCATTGGAGAACAAAGAACGCTGGCATTCTCATTTAGAATGTTGAATATCGAATTTTTCACCTAGAAGATAATAAAGTTGGCTCTATTTCTCGAATTGAAATCTATTCGATTTGTTGGGTTTCAAAAGGAAACTGATTTGGAGTACCATCCAATACAAATCATTATTATTATTACCTCCCCATTTACTCTTCTGGTATTATGACAGCCCAGTTTCTTCGATTGATATTCTTCAATTTACGATTTGATGAATTGAAGGCAATTATGTGCTGTAGAAAAGCTACAATTGAGAAACAAAGTTGAACATATATTTAAAGAAAATTTTGATAATTTTCAGTTACGTATTATTCGATATATATTTATTGTTACATGGAGTTGTATCTGTTAAGACTTCTGTTATATTTGTTATCATGTTCAGGAAATGGTTGTATTTTGTGTAATATGTGTTGAATATCTTAATTGTTTATTGTAAACAATTTATTAGTTGTCATAGTCTTTAGCTTATATCTTGTTGTACATTGACCATAATATTGTATCGTAGATTTTCTTTATATGTAAAATAAAACATTGATCCAAATTGATCGTATCTCCATTGCAAATTCAACCCATTATTGTTACTCTTTGAATTATTTCCTTCAATGTGCCAGAAAATTTTCAAGTTTTGGTGCTTTCAAACTAAGGAGAAGTGTTTCAGAATAATAGTTCCTCAAGAATTTTATTCGTTTTCTATCAAAAAGGAATTAGTTTGTCAATTTCTTCACTGCTCCTGAAGAGAATCTTCCAAAAATTACTGAAAAATAAAAAAAACTTGCCATCGACAATGCTAGTAAACTCTTTCTTCTGGTCGAAATTATGTTTTCATATCGATAGAATTCTTAATTCTCAGAAGCACCGGGATATAAATATATACCCAACCATCAAATACCTCAAAAAATTTAAAACTCGACAATTTGAGTCTCCCTTCCGGTTTTATAATACGTGTGTTCAAATTTCATCCAGAATTGAATAATTGTGTTTACCATGGGAAAGAGAATCTTCCAGAAATACGCATTCACGTATTACTAATCAAAACGATTCGCCCAACTTAATGTGAGAAAATGACTTCGGTCACCTCTGCGTCTATATTCAAGAAATACTTCAAAGCTCAGAATTTTGCTCGTTTATTTTCAAAACAAACTACAGGCTTGGTTATGCAGACAAAATTGAAAATAGAAATTTGAACTATTCAACAATTTATTTATTCATTTCATTAATCAAACCGGAAAGTTGATACCGAAAGGAAGTGAAAAAATTAATACGTGATATTGCTAACAACTTTAGAGGCACAGTGGCACAATAAAACACTCAATTTGCTTCAAATATTCAAAATTTTTATTGAAGTTGATAACTTGGCCTTTGCCATTTATATTTTAGAGATAACTTCATGTAAGTGTTGTCCGCGGCTCCGTATCAAATGGTCCATTCGGAAGGTCCAATTTGACACATGCCCAATTGCTGAAAACGGCGACGAATTGACATTTCACGATCCTCATTAACACTGTTTGCTACGGCTGCAATATTCTCTTCAGTGCGCACTGTACGCATGCGAGACAATAGTTTAATGTCCAACAAAGTGAATTTGGTGCGAAATTTGGTGATAATAGCACGAATTGTTGATTCACCAGGTCGATTATGACGACCATAATAATGGTCGTAACAATACACATTTTTCAGAGAGCACGAATTTTGATAGTATATTCCAACAATTTGTAATCGTTGCTCGTTTCGAAGTCTTTCCTCGACGAAATGGCAGAGTATACTGAAAACTTTTCACTTTGACAGATGATGTTTGGAGGCCACTACCAACCAGTGCCGCCAACCTGAAAAACTTAACTCTTAAAAGATCACCCTTCAGTTCCAATACCGAAACTAGGTAATGATAGGACCAAATGCACCAATTATCGACCTTAGTTTATTATCGGTTCACAGTAAGGTATGTGAGGCTAATAATCGCCTGACAGAGGTTTTTTAACTCAACAAACTGAGATCAAATACCGAAAAATAACCTTTCTATATCACAGTACCGCTAAAAGAAGAAGAATTGCATAACGTAAACATTTGGTCTCCTTCGAGCCATCTAGTTATTTATATATTATTATGATAAATTGGATTATTATGGTTCAAGTCACTCGCACTTCATTGAAGACAACAAGCAGACAGCTGATCGTGTGAAATGCAGCTTCACTTCGTTCAAATGGAACAATTCCCAACATGGGACCTGTGATATCTTCCTTCATCATCTTCCGTCGGCACCATCTTGGATCTCAAACCATTGTTGGATGGATTGTAGGAACCACACTGAACAAGTGTGTTCATATTTGGCTAAATACAATTATGCCGTCAGAATTCTATTCGCACTTCTGAGTGAAGACTCTGCAGTTGTGGCATTTCATGCATTTGTGCAATCCAAGAGAACCTATCGAGCTATCTTTTGGGGTGGTACTGCTAACTTGCAAATAGCACAAATGTTGCAAAAGAGGAGTGTACGTTATACCAGTTTTTAGTTATACCAGCTCTGCTTTTGGTTTTAAGGAAAACTTTTTTGTTTGTTTTGGAAAATCGAACAAATCTAGACCTCAAGCGTCGAAAAATTCCCATTTGGTTTCTTGTTATTGTCAAAAAACCTTTAAATTTGTTATTATTGATGAACGTTGAAAAAAAGTGTAAGTATTGTTAGACAGTTTTGCAATGACGCTGAATTATTCGCTTTCATTAATAACAGGTGTTTTTTTCGAAAGTATAGAACTTTAAGTTGGCATTACTGTTGAAGATGGCGACAAATTTAACAGCTGAGAAGTGATTAATTCTCAGTTTGGTTCGGCAATTCATCATGAATAGACTCACGCCTGAACAACGCTTGCAAATAGTGCAATTTTGTTTCGAAAATAATGGTTCTGTGCGGAATACGTATCGTGCACGAATTTTGTTCAGCGATTAAGCGCACTTCTGGTTAAATGACTACGTCAACAAACAAAACTGCCGCATTTGGAGTGAAGATTATCCTCAAGTGTATGTCAAAACACCGTTACATCCAGAAAAACGGACTGTTTTGTGCGCTTCATGGGTTGGTGGAATCATTGGTCCGTACTTCTACAAAAACGATGATGGCCAGAACGTAACAGTCAATGGTGATCGGTATAGAGCCATGATTACTAAATTTTCCATTCCTGAATTGAACAACCATGATGTCCAGGACATCATGGTGATGAAGACGCTGAAGTTGTGGATTTGCATGCATTTGTGCAATCCAAGAGAACCTATCGAGCTATCTTTTGGGGTAGTACTGCTAACTTGCAGATAGTACAAATGTTGCAAAAGAGGAGTGTATACCTTGTGAAGCTGAGAGACAGCTGCAGACCGATATTTATTGGAAAGCGAATTTTAACTTTCGTTGGTATCTATATCTTGGAAGCCTTATTGTTCGTTGAAAAGAATTGTGATTTGTTTGCGGACAATTTAACTTATGCTAGTCAGGATATCAGATTTAAGAACAAACTGCCGTTCTACTCCAATAAATACACTTGCCTCACTTGCCACAAACGAACGTAGTATTCTCAATAAAAACCGACTTCCTGTGCATGTTGGAGGCTTGTCTATGCCGGCTCATTTATTCCGGACCCGAATGAAAATGCTTCTGCTATCAAAAGCTTATTACCAGCTCAATTACACTTTGAAGATCTGATTTGCTTATGATTCGATATAGTGCATGTGCAAATATGTGTTTGTTATTCATGACTAATATGTGACTCGTTATATTTTATATCATTGATGGATTATTGAATATTAACTGAAATTCAAACTCTTGAACTTCTGATTTACACTGGAACACTTTGAAATACACTTTGATTTACACTTGAACTTTTGATTTTGATTGAATATAAATTAAATTTCAAACACTTGAACTTTTGATTTGCACCTTACTGACAACATGATCGTCGTTAAAAACGACTTCTTCAGATAGTCGCTTGTAACGACGAAACTCGTCATGATATGTTGTCAATAAAGTGTTAATCAAAAGTTCAAGTTTTTAAATTTTAGTTTATATTCAATTATAATGGATTTACATCAAGATAACGCCAACACTATAAAATATAAAATGAAAACAATTAATGGATCACTTTATTGCCCTAAATATTTCGAAAATTTTATATTGTGTTTATTGCTTCTATTTTCTAGTTTTATAATATTCAGATATGCTCGTAACAATTCATAATTTATGCTTTTTATATTTTTGGCAGGTTCTATATCCATGTATATGAATCTTACTGAGAATGAATAAATTTCTATCTATCTCTACCAGGTTATTTGTCCAATATAGGTTCACTCGCAAGAACAAAAAGTGTAGAACTAATGGATAAGAGCAAATTATCACATAAACTTCATTCAACTTATTATTGAAAGAATATTTCCATTAAAACATTGCGTCATTCGCCTTTCGGCATGTCGGATTTAACACACCGCAAATTGTGATATCTTGACATGGGTAGATGGTTTTCCAAAAAACGAATTTATATTCCGCTGTGTATCCGAAAGAGGTGTATACTCGAAGTATAATTCAAATGAAAGGGGAGGCAATTTAACCGTCAACGATTCACGAGGATATGTTGCGTGTAGCTGTTCGGAAATGGTAAATCCCGTTGGAAATGAGATTAATGTCAGTTACATCCTCACCAGAATGCATGAACATTGTATATTGCTGACGGATTGGCGGGAATACGCTTACATTTAGAGCAAGTTGGCAATAGATCAAATTATTCCTATCTTCAACACTCATAATAGAATAATCGTGAAACATGAAATACTCCTGTAAAAAGAGAAATTTACATTTTTGGTCTCAAATTTGAAATTCACTCAACATATCGATGTTGAATATAATAATAATAATAATAATAAGCATATAATTTCAACAGGTAACTACCTAATCACAGGAAAATACATAATGAATAAATATAGTTACTACAAATATTAATAACAACATAGATGATATACAATATTAAAAAATAATTGTAATAATGAAAAACATTATCAAATATAATGATCTAAATCTATAGTTTCAATATCTAAATGTTCAGTACTAATAATAATCAAGAAAACAAATCAGTCAGAACTAAAACCGGAAGACATAAAGAAACCTCACTGTTAAGATTTAAATATACATTTATGATATAATTACAATATAATATAAAAATAACATGCAATATAATGAAAAAACAGCAGTAGCATATAAATTTTATCCACTACTCAACAAAGCAAGTACGTTTTCGTAGCATTACTATACGCTTGTCCTGTACAATAAAATGACAAAAACGATGAAAAACTAAAACTTTTTCGAAACCAAACGCTGATACAAATGCAGAATACCTACTAAGATAGATACCCACATACATATATCCACTAAGAACTACAACAAGCATGCACGAATACAACAATATAAGGAACATAAAATACGATACACAAAATACATAATACAGAAATATGCAAAATCAATTTCATTCAGTTTCATTTCAATGAAACACAAAGTAATAAATAACATAATTTCAGCTACACATCTCAGGTATAACTCACGGCGTGTTTCAACTCTTTACGTGGAAATAAATTGAAATATTGTTGATAGAATGAAATTATCACTTGAGATTGGCTCTGAAATATATTACGATATTTTATTGTCACATATTATAGCACTTGTATTTATGCTTTAATTATAATTTGAATAATTGTCGAATAAAAACTTCAAAAAAGCCGTGCGTTTCACTAACTTTACTCGCTGAACGTTTGTTTCTAAGAAAATTTCTCAAGAGATACTAGCCATGCTTTTTGAAAGATGAAACAGATATAACGTTTCATACAAGTTGATTGAAAAGCATGTGGCCTAATTTCACTAAATTGAATTAACTTCTTGTCGATTGCTTCGGGGTTTTTCCAATTTTCTAAATTAATGAATATAAATCTAAATTAAACCATGTTTCACCAAGAGATAAATTAAGGAACTCATCGAGAACGTTTGCAGTCCGTTGCCACGAAATACTATAAACCTTTCACGAATTTTCGATGAGACCAAATCTGAATTATTCAATCATTATAAATTCACAACTCTCCGAATGAGGAGAAAATTGTCAAATTTACAAAAGAAAAGAAAATTTTCTTATTTTCAAATTAACATATGAAATGAACAGCGAATGAGTATATCTAAACATTTGTGAACAAAACAATATTGTAAAAATTCATTCAAGTTATCAGCGACTTCATTCAAATATATGTGAATGAATGCAGAGAAAGTATTATTCAGAGAAAACCAACATTTCACTTAGAAGACAGTCAGATTTGCGTACTCAAGGAAAATGAAGCTGTAGGCAACAAAAGGAAGCAAATACTCATTTCAGTCTCCTGCATATTCAATTTTCATCTTAAATAGCCGGACGATGATTGAGAGTGCAATCCTAGTTCCACTTCAAATTTTGTGTTAACAATCATGCGAAAACTGATTGGTTAGAGATTATTCGAATATTCATCGGAAAAATCATCTGAATTCTTCTGTGTTCAAAACGTATTTTCTTTATAAAAAGTTAACTTTACAATCCAATTCGATTTCATGAATCTATAAAGCAATATTCCCCAAAGTCTTGAGGCTAACAATATGTTCAACCTAGGATCAACAAAGGATTCAGTTGGATTGTAGTTTAAATTCACAATACACTAAACAATGAATCCACAGTTTTCAATACGGTGAATAAATTTTGATGAAAGGGCATAGCATCGAACACTGACAAGGGCCATATAAAGGCTTTGAAAAATGAACTGCTGTTACAGCAAATAAACAACAACGAGAAATAAGTCAACCGGGAATAATCGAGTGTCCTGTATCAGGGAACCCAGAAACTTGTTTCTCTGAAGTTACAAAACTGGGACATTGTGCCGTACTCCCATCACGTATAAGCCACTATGGTGAAATTTATCTCGTAAATGGGAAGTATAAATGCGATTTCCTCCTTGAGATACAAAGAATCGATTTTGTCTGAATTCACAAACATCCTCGGCGTTTATTGTAGTTCGAATAGAAACATCGATACAAAATTATATATCATACAAACATTTCCATCGGATATTGTTCAAGAATTATTAGTCTAGGAAATATAGGGATATGCGTTCCACTTTTTTGGAGATAGATGAAACTTTGGGAATAAGCCGAAAAAAGTGCTTAGAAGGGAATAGCCCAATTACGGTCATTCAAAGAGGCCCGCTTTTTGAACAAAAAAAAATTTAAACCGTTTTTCGTGATACCCGCTCTGCTCTTGGTTTTAAAGAAAAATTGTAAAAACTTTTTTGTTTGCTTTGGAAAATCGTACAAATCTAGACCTCAAGCGTCGAAAAATTCTCATTTGGTAAATTGTTATTGTCAAAAAACCGTTAAATTTGTTATTATAATGGACGAAGAAAAGAGTGTTACTTTTGTTAGAAAGTCTTGCAATGACCCTGAATTAATCGCTTTCATTAATAGATCACGAATACGCAAACCCAAAGTAGGTAAGTTCAATTATTTCTTAATAACAGCGCATAATAAAATTATTTAGCAATTAGTTTATAACGACCGGTGAGCCACCTTTCCTCACGGTGATTTTTTATCGGTAGATTTCATTGTTATAAATCGAAATCTATCAGTAGTTTTTCATAGGAATATAATTTGACAACTAAGGAATTTTTCAAAAAAGTCTCTTACTTGCAAATCAAATCTACCGGCCAAGCAATTTCTCATAAACATTTTATTGAGTATATCAAAAGTACGTAAAAAAAATTTTAAATCAACAAAAAAAAATTGAAAATTCGATGAAAAGCAATGGAGATAAAGGACAATGACGTTAACAATCTATTGTCAAACAACTCGAACGACTAGCGAAAAAAATATATCATCATAATTGGTGAGTCCAGTAGTTTCCCTCGTGCAAGTTATATCTAGGCGGTTACAAAAAAACACTTAATGAAAAATTTCAAAAACTACGCGAAACGCGGAAAATTTCGCTTATTGGAGCCCCGACAGTTGAAAGGGGGTCGCGCGCCTTCAAAGTAGACATATCAATTTTCCAAATAACATGAGAATTCTCTAAAATATGTCTTCAAATCCAAAAGCAGATTAGGTATAACGAAAAAACGGAAAAAAATCTTTTATTTCTGTTTAAAATGATTGAAAAAAAAGGTGAGCATGTTTGAGTGGCCGCCCCTGGCCCATTCTATTCTGATTACTTTTTCCGGCCTATTCCCAAAGTCTATTCCCAAAGTTTTATCCATCCCTGAAAAAGTGGCCCAAAATGATGATTTTTCGAGTATAAGTATTTAGTTTCCTGGACATTGTTTTCGGCTTGAATTTTAAAGAGTATTCGAGAAATATTTTTCTGGCGTAAGTATTATTAACGTCGAATGATCCTGATGAAAGCTAGCCCTAATCGTTTCAGACATCATCGGAAATTGATGAAAACATATACGGTTTTTTTGATTATCAAAATATTTAGACAAAAATATCCTTCATTGATTGAGTTTGCTCCATCACCGGTATCAGACCAATATTTTCAAATGATATCAAAGAAGAGTTGCAACGAAAAGAGAACTCATGAGCAATGAAGGTTACAAAGAGTTACATTGAAATATGATAGATTCTAAATTTAGTCTATCATGCGAGGAAGAGTTCACAAAGAAATAAATGTATGAGTTTTTCATTTCATTTAGGTGAAGGTATTGATTGACACGTAGTTAAACTTCTTAAAATATGGTAAAACCCCGAATCACTTGTCGAAAGATAATAATATAATTCTGTGTTGCCGGTCTCCGTAGCTTAGTCGGTAGAACTCCCGACTATGGTGCGGAAGAACTCGGGTTCGAGCCCCGCTGAAGGCATGGGTGTTTGTGTTTGTCTATGATTTAAGTAGTTTGAATAATGAAATATGCTGGGTAATGTACATCGATTACAAGCCCAATGGCCGTTCGGAACCGGCGTTAAACTGTAGGTCCACTGAATTAAAAAAAAAAAAAAATAATTCTGTGAATCGAAGCCAAGTGTTTCTTATTTGATTTATTCATCATTATATTTCATAGTTGTGGTTGCGTAATTCAAGAGATAAACCGATCAAGTTTTAACGGAATCCCGAACTAACTCACGGAATTCCGAACTCACTGAAGAATTTGAAAGTTATCTTTATAGACATAAAGAAAAAATAAATTTAATGTAGATTGATACCCAATCAGAACTCTTGGAAACAAGTCCTAAAACTTGGAAACTCTTGACGAAATATTTTAAATAGTTGAACAATCGAGCTTGATAAACATTAATCAATTCAATATGTAGAATTTGCGAGGGTTATACCCATTTCTGTTAACAACCTGCTCACGCTAGAAACGTTGATCGAGAAATGTAATTGAATTAATGAACCTCCCCAACGAGATTCCGTCGAATACAGAAAGACTTTTGATCCTATTGTGAACTTCACACTCACAAATAAGGAAAAATTTTCATTGAAGATGTATACAGAAACTAGAACACATATATCAAAAATTATAACACATCTATGGAAAACTATTTTCGATTTTACTACACGTAGCACCAAAGATAATGGTGATTTCTTAAGCGTAGGTTTTTTTTACCGAATAAAACTCTCATTTTCCATCACATATTCGAAACTTTTTCGGAATTGATAGCTTGGCCTTTGGCATTAACACTTTAAGGATAACTTCATGTAAATGTTGTCCGCGGCTCCTTATCAAATGGTCCATTCGGAAGTTCCAATTTTGCGTCACTGTCTCGAGCATTTCGGTCTGTATCCCACGAATTACGCGTGTTAAGTTATCATGAAGGCTTCAATCGTCCACATACACTAACGACTTGGCGGCCAGTTCACATGGACATTTCGAGAGATCAACTGCTAACCAAATTCATCCTTCAACATGTCCATTTTTTCACAAGCTGTGTGGCATGTGGCATTGTCTTGATGAAACTACATGTCAACCAAGTTCAACTCGGCCAACTGGGACAAAAAAAAATGCGTATCATGGCTCGATATTGTTCGTCGTTGACGGTAAGGTTTCTTCCACGGTCGTCATTGAAGAAAAATGGACCGATGATGCGACCAGGACATAAACCACACCAAACGGCCGTTTTTTCTGGATGCATCGGTAATTCTTGTATGGCATGTGACTGTTAATTACTCCAGATTTGACAGTTCTGTTTATTTACATATCCGTTAAGCCAGAAATGAGCCTCATCGCTGAACACAATTTTTCGACGAAACAGTGGATTTTCATTAAGCTGTTCTAAGGCCCAGTCACCAAACATTAGACGCTGTGATAGGTCAGTCGGCTTCAATTCTTACAGAAGTTGAATTTTATAGGCTTTCAAACCCAAATCAATACTTAAAATTTTACATGTGGTTTAGTAACACATGCCCAATTGCTGAGAACGGAGACGAATTGACATTTCACGATCCTAATTAACACAGTACGCTACGGCTGCAATATTCTCTTCAGTACGCACTGTACGCATGCGAGACAATGGTTTAATGTCCAACAAATTAAACTTGCTGCAAAATTTAGTGATAACGGCACGAATTGTTGATACACCAGGTCGATTATGACGACCATAATATAGTCGTAACAAACGATACACATTTTTCACAGAGCACGAATTTTGACAGTAAATTCCAACAATTTGCAATCGTTGCTCGTTTAAAAGTCTTTCAATTATGAAATAGCAGAGTATACGGGAAACTTTCCACTTTAACAGATGACGTTTGGATGCCATTACCAACCAACCAGTGCCGCCAACCTAAAAAACTTAATTCTTCAAAAATCACCCGTTGTTACAAAGCGTCTTATAGTCATATATTGAGTACAAGGAGAAAAAACCTTATGAAGTATTCAAATTGAAAATCACGTGAAAATAAAAGAGATCCTTCCTACTCGAGCCATTTCCATTACTCGGATGATATCGCAATTGAAAAAAATACGTAGAAAAAAGACTGACCATCAACTGACGAAGATATGAAACAGAAAACTGCTGGAAATTATATAAGGTGAAAAAAGCACACAATTCCTCTCGTCAAATCTCAATACCGAATATGTAATAAGGAAAAAACTCTACTCCTCAGGTTCTATTGAAAAAATTCAACGTTGTTCTGAAAAAGGGGCAAGTCTGAAGAAGAATAATTTTAGTTGTTTTCTTTCTGTGATTACATGAAATGATAACAACAAAAAGTGCCTCCGGAAGAAATGTTCCAGCAATTTCTCGAAAGGGGCATATCAAAATACTAAAAAAAAAGGATATACGAAAGATATCGAAAGAAAACAAAAGCAGGTTACATAGCGCTTTTTGTCTTGAAATTAAAGTAAAATTGTAATTGTATAGGCATATTACACATCAGATAAAAATAAGAATAACATATTGTATTACGCAGTGGAGATGTGGTAACAGAAATGAAGCATACAAAATTTTTTCAATTGAATTTCACTTAATTTCAAATCCTTTCGGTGTATTCTCAAAGATACTTGTGATTCTTTCAGAAGCACTTTGCGCTTGTGCGAAATAAATCATTGTTTGAACATAGAAACAGTCCTGAACTGGTACCAGGAGGCCCAAAACAGACAAAATTGAAGATTCTGAAGAAGAATTATATACAGCACTGCTTGAGCAAAGTCGCCTAGTAGATGACACAAAATAATATAAAGAATATTTGTTTATTGGTATTTCAAACGTGCGTCCTTCGTGAACAATAGTTTTTCACATTTTGTTCAGGCCATGCAAATATTTTGTCATCAGAAATTTTTGATATTATCTCAAAAAATCTCATTCTATCATTTATCTTATTTGTTCTATTTAACTACGGAGCGCTTTCTGCAACGATAATCATAATAATAATAATAATATATTTTTATTCAAGAGTTGTCGATGGATACAATAATATTCAGAAATGATTTCAATAAAATGGGTATTAGATATTAACATTTCTCGAATAAAAACAAAAATACACCAAAAATAGTTAGCTCACAAAGACCAGGGCCTGTGGTGAACTTAACTTAAAACATATTGCATTCAGATCTAAATACAACTCAATACATACAATTCAATTTAGGTAAAAAATTTCATATAAAATAGTTTTACGCTCATCCCATTAACCAATTGCTATTTCCATCAGTTTATGGATATATTGTCTACTTCTTGTTTTAATCCAATTTTTTGTTTTAGTTTCGAACTTTTTTAAATTAGAGGTATTTCTTAAGTCCAGAGGTATTTCATTATACGTTCTTGGAGCAATATACAAGTTGACAAACCGTTTTACTAAATCTACGTACATACAGTGAACTTTCACTATACCGAGTGTTGTTTACATTAGAGAGTTAGAGAGTTGAAACAGCCGCTATGTTGGAAATCTTATATCTTTGCTATGTATAATCTTCAGTAGCCACTTTTGTTGTTTTTTCAACTTCCTCATAACATTATTGTTAGCGCCACCCCATACAATGACTCCATATCTTAAGTGTGTCTCTACCAGCGCTCTGTAAACCACTGTCAGATGACTTGTATCCAGAACATGAAACAGTTTTCTAAATTTTGATAATAAACTTCTAAGCTTACCAATTAATCTTCCAACTTGAAAGTTCCATCTGAAATGTGAATCCAACCCTATTCCAAGGTACTTACACTCATAAACGCACGGAATCGTGTACGTGGTATCCTCTCTCGCCACTGTTAAGGGTGTGCACTGAGGTAATAAGCGCCTATCTATAGAAAATGGCATGTATTTGGTTTTTTCAACATTCAATGTTAAGTAATGCTGTCTCAACCATCTGTCAATATTCACGAAATCAATTTCTGCTTTCCTTTTCAGATCTGTCCAATCTTTCCCGGTATAAATAATAGCTGTATCATCCGCAAAACTGACAACTCGCCCGTCGCTACTTGCCTGTAACAATTCATTTATATATATTGTGAACAGTATTGGACCTAATATTGTACCCTGTGGGACTCCTCGCTCCACCAACCTCTTGCCACTGAGTTTGTTTTTAACTCGTACCGTCTGCTGACGATCAGTTAAATAGCTCTGCATCAGTCTGATACCAGCGCCTACCATACCAATTTTTCTTAGCCTATTAAGCAACGTTCCATGGTCAGTAGTGGTCATTCATGGTCAAAGTAGCAAGCGCATCCTCCGTCGATTTTCTCTCTCGAAAACCAAACTGCATCTCAGAAATTATTTTATTGCGCTCTAGATATATTTGCAATCGAGTTTTAATTACTTCTTCTACAATTTTTGATAGACTGAGCAGTAATGAAATTGGGCTGAATTCGTTACAATTCTTTCTTATACCTCCCTTATGCAATGGCACAACTATCGCAGTCTTTAAGGATCTTGGGAATATTCCAGTTTCCATAATCATATTTACCATATGTGAGATTGGTGATGATAAGATATCGAACCCACACTTCAAAATTTCAGATGTTATTCCATCAGCTCCACTGCTCTTCTTTTCCTTCATATTCCTGATTATATTGTATATTTCATCTTGATCCGCAGCCTGTAAAATCAGATTACCAGAAGGCCTGGTATGTTTTGAGATAATGCGGGGTCTTACTGTATTGAATTTCGAAAATAGTTTTCTACCTATCTCGATGAAATAACTGTTAAAAGCTTCGGCAATAGTCTGGGGATCACCGATTATCTTTCCTTTTACTTCTATCTCGTCTATGTTCCTCTGTGACTTCCTTCTGGTGCCGCATATCTCAGATACAATTTTCCACATATGTGTTGATTTATTCTCACTAGAGCGAACCTGAGGCATATTGAAATCTCGTTTAGCCTGTTTTATGACTATATGTATTTTATTTCTGTAATCTTTAAATTCCAGTCAATTGTTTTCACTCTTCTCTCTTTCCCATTTTTTGTATAAATCGTTTCTTGTCCTTATTGCTCTCAACAGACAATTTGTTATCCAAGGCTTTCTCTTCTTCTCCGTGCATTTAACCTAGTATTCACATTTTTTCATTATATCTGGAATTGTCTTGATGAGCGTGTTAGCTTTTTCTTCTACATCTTTAATCTCGTAATAATTCGTCCATTCAATTTCTCCCAGATACCTTTTGAATGTATCATAATTGATATTTACGATATTAAAGTTTGATTCTGAATCCAGAATGTAGCAGCCAACCTTACAGAACAGCATAACCGAAAACTGATCGGTGATATGTCACTTTGAAATAAAAGGAGTGAACTCTTCGATACCCTTTCCCAGAATATGGTCTATACACGCTGAACTATCTTCTTGAACTCTGGTAGCTTTGTTAATCACACTTACGAAATTTTCTTCAGCTATAACATTTGAATAGTGCAAGGTGTGTTCATTCTCATCCGATATATTAATATTGAAATCACCCGTAATAATATGTTGATAGTTATTTCTGCAATTTGTTATCAGGTAATGATGGAACATTGTATTAAAATCTTCAATAGGGATATCGTGTTGCCTATACAAAGCAGTGATTTGTAATTTGAAATTTCGTCCCGTGTCAATCAGTATCTTAAGTGCTAATGATCTCCCTATATTCATTGTAGAATAGACGTAACGAAATCTTTTATTTATGTATACAACATAAGTTCTGCAATGATTTATTCACATTTTTCCTCAATAATATGAAAGGTATTGAAAATTCTAAATGCTCAGATAATCTCCAGCTGAGATTATCTTAGATGTTCAGAAAATTTTCATTTTTCGACTCGAAATCTTCTTCCGATTGAAAACTTACTGAGTCATTAAGAAAACATATACTGGTATTTCACGTAGACTGGGCGTTGTCCATATATCTGCCAAATGGACGAAGAGGTTGTTTCCTTTGCTGTATTATCACGTTCTTCCTATAGACGGTCGACGAAACTTCTTAGAGAATTTGCTCATGTTTTCGACACTTCCCTGCGAAGGAAATAGATTAGGAGATGAAACCAGTTGCACAAATATGTCACAAGCAGGTGCGCGAGCCTTTCTTGAGCAACAATTGAATTGTATCTAATCTATTCCGAATTTTCCGGTTGGATTGCGAGAGATATCTTGTATTATTGAAAATGTATTTCTGGTGAATTCATAAATCTAATGACCGAAACTTCACATTAGTTGAAGCTAATTTTATAAGAGTCCCAAATGCTATATCGAGTAATAATTCACACATCTTGTAATTCTGTTTGATTTAATTCATAGACACAAACATACACACATTGAAGAACGCTTAATTGATGACGGAAATATTACAATTTTGAATATGGAGAGTAATCACAAAAAGAGATTATTTTCCGAAGTGACACATATACACAACAAAGACAATACGTTTAACGCTACATCAGGTATCGAATCGTCCATAACAATATTTTGAAATAGAATGAATCAAAACATTTTACCACGTCAAGGTTCTAAAAATTTTCACTTACAAACCATTGTACACACAATGCCTCACCTTCAGTCTTCTAGGGTAATGAAATTCTGAGCATTCAGTTTAGCAATATGTACAAGTAGAAACAAAATAAGAGACATTCGTTGAATAACGTTAGTTCTGTTATCATCACTGCATAAACTCTAATTGTAAGTCGTTTTATATATTATCGTGTTTTTGTATTTTGGTCATTGTACTCAATACTTTTCAGCTTATTTTTCATCCTAAAGAAATGTTATGAATAAATGGGTTTTTAAACAGTTCAAAAGACCGATTCGTCCGGTTACCCAAATTTTATATCAGTATCAGTAAATAGTAAGTTTGAACAGACTAACATACACGTACGTTACTAATATAGCACGTGGTATATTTGATTATGAAGAAAAATATATAGTTTTCTTTAATTTACAGTTGAAAATTCTTCTTTAAAAATGCTAGCTATTAGATGTACAAACTTGAGTCGCAGAACCCGCAATGCAGCAAATCAAAGATATGAAAGAGCAAGTCAAACTGACGCGCAACGCGAAGCTCGGAATGAAGTTGAAAGGCATCGATGGAATCGAAATTAACAATATGAAAAGGTTGCGTTTAACTTCTATCGACCTGTATTCAATTATAACGTTGAAATAGATCACAGTTCACAGCAAATGGTTACTATTGGACCAATGAACGTTGTGTGTCAATATTGCAAGGCAAAGGTTAATTGTTATTGATAAGAAAATACTACCAATGATGCGACAAAATATTGCGCAAAGGGTCAATTCGAATATACGCTATCAATAAAGCCATCAGAGTCACTATATTTATTGGTTTCCGGAAATGGACTTAATTCTGAACATTTTTTTTTGTATCCAGCAAATATCTCATATAATTAATGATGAGATATATGGAACAAGTACTTGCTACGAAATTAGGAACATGCCGTTCAACTATAGAACGGATGGTTAATCACTTTCAATACATCAAACGTATTACTATAGGAATTTTTTGATAATTCGACTGAATTGAAATAACAGGAAGTATTGCAGTCCCTTTGTAATTGAGTAAGTCCCTGGTACCACACGGGATGAATATTGAAAAAAAAATAGTGTAGCACAAATAGTAAAACATGTCTTTCCGGCTTTTTGAAAAATATTCAGAGAAAAATAAATGGCCGCAAAAAGTTCGCAGGGACAGGTAGTATAAGTATAAATTTATATAGAATTATATTTATATTTTTCTATAAATATTTTTCAAGAAGCCGGGAAGATAGTAGACAAATGTTCCACTATTTGTGCTAAACTATTCTGTTTTTAATATTTATCCCGTGTGGAGCCAGTGCACCTACGAAGGGACTGCAATACTTTTTGTTATACTGAATCAATATTATAAATTTACTCATAATTTAATACAAATACTCATGGCGACGTTTCGACGTAATAAATATTGTTTCATTATGGATATTAATTTTCTTCAAGTATCGGCCTCATCAATCATCACTTTCTGTCATTTCAAATCAGTCGAATTATCAAAAAATTGCTATATTAACACGTTTGATGTATTGAAAATTATTATAACCTGTCAGTTCTATAGTTGACGTCATGTTCTTAATTTCGTAGCAAGTACTTGTACCATATATCTCATCATTAATTATATGAGATATTTGTTGGATATAAGTCAAAAAATATTCAGAATTCAGTCCATTCCCGGAAAACTATGAATATAGTGGGTCTGGTGGCCGTACCAATAGCGTCTATTTCACTTGTCTCGTCAGTAGCAACAATTTGCTGAGAACTGTGACCTATTTCAACGTTATAATTAAATGCAGGTCGATAGGAGTTAAACGCAACCTTTTCATATTGTTACTTTTGAATCCATCAATTTCGTTTAACTTCATTCCGAGCTTCGCTTTGCTCGTCAGTTTGACTTGCTCTTCTATATCTTGTTATGCTCTTTTATATACTTGCTGCATTGCTAGGTATGCGACTTTAGTTTGTACATCTAATAGCCATCATTTTTAAAAACGATTTTTCAACTGTAAATTAAAGAAAACTATGTATCCTTCTTCATAATCAAATATATACCACGAGCTATGTCAGTGACGTGTATGCTAGTCTATTCAATCTTACCAAAATTTTATATCGAATTGAACTTTTGATAATAGTCGTGATAGCTCTGAACTAACCGAGATGTGTGATAAGATATTCTTTTTTTTTACATTTTCTTTTTGAGAATTAATAACTATTTCTTCCTTATATTATTAATGAAGTTTTCTCGAATTTTTTCATTTCACACACACTTTTTTCCCTGACAATAACAAACAAAACAAAAAAAATGTGAAATCGGTCCAGCCATTTCTTTACATTTTAGTCCGAAAACGTTCGTATGGAAAAATGAAATGGGTTGTTTTTAGTAGTTTCCCGAAAATGATTGAAATTTTTTGCCGTAAAAACCATCCTTGGATTTCAACGAACATTTTAAAAAATGAATTGGCAAAATCGGTTCTGACGTTGTTGAGTTATGCGCTTACCAACACATTTTGCGATTAATTTTTATTTTATAGATAATATTTAGTATGTATGAATATAGGTCCAGAAATATTTGAATAACTATTTTGAATTAAGTTCTCAAGATTATATTCATATTCCACATAAATTGGTTTTTTTCTATTATTCTGTAGTTTCCCTCATGAAACTTGAACATCAAATACCAACTAACTTTGCAGTGTGAAATTCGATAAATGGAATTGAATTTCGAGGGCATCATCTTCTCTAGAACGTCATATGGATTCATTAATTAATTCAGTGTAAGTTATAAACATCATTTCTTCGATAGAAATAATTTCTCAATTTCATGCTCCGAAAACATCAACAAAAATTTCAGAACTCACAAATTTTAGCCCCTTCGTCATTTTCAGTAGAAATATAATTGATTCGCAAATATGTTAATCATGAAAAACTAGATCGTATAATAAGGCAATTGAGAATTTCACATAGAAAACAGTTTCATACTAATAGTTCAGATTCTTCAATATAAGAATTTCAGATGAAATTAAATAGTTTCGAGAAAAATTGTTCTCTTTGGTTTCATATCATGAGATAATTGTTGAAAAACATTTATTAAATGGTGATTTTATCGATTCGGCTTCACTTCACACAAGAAATTTGTTGCTTTCATTCAATATTTACTTATTATTCCAAATCGATTTTTTATATATAACGTTTGATGACCTAATATTATATCATAGATATCTGAAGAATTGGGAAATTTCTGTCATTTTTAATATATATATATATATATATATATATATATATATATATATATATATATATATATATATATATATATATATATATATATATATATATATATATATATATATATATATATATATATATATATATATATATATATATATATATATATATATATATATATATATATATATATATATATATATATATATATATATATATATATATATATATATATATATATATATATATATATATATATATATATATATATATATATATATATATATATATATAATAATGGCGCCGCCGAGTGATGACGTGTTAAATAGTCGCTCAGCGAAAACGAGTAAAAATGATGAAAGCGTTGATAAAATATGCAATTACTGCAATAAAAGAGTTATTGAATACGTTAAGTGTATCAAGTGTATGGAATGTTTCCATCCTTCATGCCTGATTCGAGCTGCAAATAAGGAATCTACAATCTGCCAGCACGAGGTTAGTAATTCTAACAGAAGTCATGAAACTGAAGATTTTCCGGATCTTAAAACGGAGAATAAATTTCTGAAAATGCAGATTGAGTATTTGAATGCTTTCATAGTTGAGATTCAAAGTAAAAACAATATTTTACTTGAAAATAATAAGTTGCTAATGGAAAAATCTATCAATCAAGATCATACAAAAAGTAGAGATAAAATTGAAAAAAATCAAAACAAAACAAATGACAACACTAAGATGGAGTCAAATTACATCAAGGTCGCACAACAAGCATCGAGTGATATTTCTTCACATCGCGGTATAACAAAGAATGCAATAGGAAATTCGCCTAGAATGAGATACAGTTCTGTGGTTGGTAGTTCTAATGCAATAACGGAAGGTCATCTTTCTAACCTCTCCGAGCCAACAGAGAAAGTAAATAATAATGAAAATCTTCTAGATCCACCGTACACTGGAAATGAGAATGAAAATCAAGGAAAGTGGACGACAGTAATACATAATAAAAGAAAACCTAAGAATATACCAAACAGAAAAGATGAAATAGTATGTAAAGGCATCCAAAATACTTTAGCGACATTCAAAGGTGCTACCAGACGTAAGTGGATTTATGTCGGGAAAATAGCGGGCAAGACTGTGACTGAAGAAGACATTAAAGGATATCTGGAAGAAGTAGAAGATCATGAGCAAATAATAGTGAAGAAACTTGAAACAAAAGGACAAAATTCTGCTTTTAGTATTGGACTTCACAGCGAAGCTTCCCTAAAAAAGGTTTATGATGAGTCTTTCTGGCCTGAAGGAATAATTCTGCGACACTTCTCATTTGGAAATTTTTTTCGTACCGGAAAGAAAATAACGGGGGGATAGTTTGTCAGTCTCTTGAAAAGGGGGACCTAAGGACTGTAAATCTGATCCATCAAAATATACAATCTATAGGGAATTCATTTATTGGACTGGAAATATTTTGTAATGAACAAAAATCCAATATAGTCACTTTAACTGAACATTGGAAGGATTCTAATCAGTTAGCGGCTTATCAGCTACAGGGTTTCAAATGTGTTTCTAGTTTCTGCAGGGAAACTAGCCAGCATGGAGGTAGCGCAATATACTGTAATTTGAATATTCAAGCTAAACAAAGAAATGACTTAACTCGACTTTCGCAGTCCAGAATTTTTGAATGTGCTGCTTGTCAATGTACTCTAGGAGATAAGAATGTAATCATAGTAACTATCTATAGACCTAACACCTTACCTTTTGCAAACTTAGACACCTTTTTCAAAGATTCCAGATCATTTTATCGACTCTCTGTAGGGAAAATGCTAATTATATTATTAGTGGTGATTACAATATAGATTTCTTGGATACAGAAAGTAATGTAACCCAAAGATTCCTTGCTTTACTAGAAAATTTTAATGTTAAAATACTTGTGAAGGAGGCAACACACATAACTGCACATTCTCAATCCTGCCTAGATAATATCTTAACTAATATCGAAGATGGTTCTGTGTCGGTGATTCAGTCACACCTTTCTGATCACCTTGCGCAGAAATTCTCCTTCACGACGCAAACCCCAATCAACCCTACACCTCGGAAAATAAATGTAAGAACCATAAATCAAAACACTCTTGACAACTTCCAGTGTGAACTATCAAATGTACGTTGGAATGATATCATTG
This sequence comes from Henosepilachna vigintioctopunctata, assembly GCA_030704895.1. Classification (NCBI taxonomy): domain Eukaryota; kingdom Metazoa; phylum Arthropoda; class Insecta; order Coleoptera; family Coccinellidae; genus Henosepilachna; species Henosepilachna vigintioctopunctata. The sequence goes on along the minus strand of JARQZJ010000063.1, from coordinate 4,894,491 downwards.
ACAGGACATCTAATGACGTTAACTCAAAGTGGAATGCTTTTAGTACCCAATATGGAAAGATTTTTGAAGCAAACTTCCAATATAGAAGTATCAGTGTGGGTCATACTTCCAACCATACACAAGACCCTAAAATTGCTCATTTGAAAAAGCAGTTGGATAAGCTATACACAATCTCAAAAGCGAACCCAACCTACCTAAACAGCTATAAGGTGTTTAAAAAGCGGTATGATGAAGAGATCATAAAATATAAAAAGCAATATATCGGTGACTCGATAAATAAATCGCAAAACAAGTGTAAAAAAGTATGGCAAATCATCAAGTCACTAACAGGAAAAACTGTGAACAACCTCCCTTACCTACTGGGGATCTCAAAGAAATTGCTAACAACTTCAATAGTTTTTTTTCTAAGACAAAATTTGACATTGGGAATAGCCATAAAAACTGTATTCTTGCCAATGTAAATCGTATGGAAAAATCATTTTATATGTTTTCAGTGACTGAAGATGAGCTGATCAACACCGTAAAGACTCTAAAAACTAAAAACTCTTTTGGCTATGATGGCATACCAATGAGAGTTTTAAAACATTCTATAACTTCCATCTCTAGGCCGTTATGTCAATTGATCAATGAAGCTTATGTGGAGGGAGTATTTCCTGACTCATTAAAGATTGGAATAATTAAGCCAATCTATAAAAAGGGTAATACAGAAGAACCATCAAATTACCGTCCGATTACCATGCTAACGAGTTTTTCAAAGATATTTGAAAAAATATTGTCAAATAAGATAATGAGCTTCTTCAGAAAGTTTCGTATTTACTCCTCCCACCAACACGGTTTCCTCGGTGGTAGAAGCACTGAGACGGCTGTTTTCGACTTGGTTAATATAATAATGAGAGCCTTGGAGGCGGGCGATATACCACTCAGTATACTCTTGGATTTTTCAAAGGCCTTTGACTCTGTTGATCATGTTGTTCTTTTGAAAAAATTGGAAGCTTATGGAATAAGAGGCAATCAACTGAAGCTGATAAAATCATATCTGGAAAATAGAATTCAAAGAACTGTTATAGACAGTAATGGTGAGATTTTTGCTTCTAAAAATGAGAAGGTGAAAACTGGAGTCCCGCAGGGCAGTATTTTGGGCCCACTTCTTTTTATTATATATATAAATGATCTTCCAGGTTTCCTAGGTTTGTCGGATGTTGTCCTGTATGCAGATGATTCAAACTTCATAGTATCAGGAAGGGATGTTCGGACAGCCGAAGTTTCAGCCCAAACTCATTTTGCAGACGTGATGAAATGGTGTGAGGGAAACCAAATAAAGCTCAATATGGATAAAACTGAAGCGATGTTTTATCAGACTAATCGTTCCAGTAAAATATTTCCAGATACTCTATTAATGAAGGATGGAGAAATAACTGTGTGCTCTTCTGCCAAATTTCTTGGGATATATATTGACCAAAACATGAGATGGGATACTCATTGTACATCTCTCAGTAAGCGCCTACATTCGGTGATATATACGTTGAATGTACTAAGAGATAAATTAGCTGAGCCTGTACTGAAGCTGATATATTCATCAAATTTTGTATCTCAAATTACTTATGGCATTATTTTCTGGGGCAACAGTGGTTTCTCCAATAAAATTTTTGTGGACCAGAAGTGGGCTATCAGGACAATTTTTCATCTAAAGAGAAGAACAAGTTGTCGTGGTATTTTCAGAAAGCATGGTTATATGACATTAATTGGACTTTACATATATAAGTGCTTAATGTTCGTTCAACAGAATCGTAAATTGTTCATGAATTATGAAATTCATAGCAACACTAGGAAGATGGATTATTATTTTTTGCCTAAATGTCGTCTTGCATTAACTCAAAACCAGGTGGAATTCATGTGCCTTAAGCTCTACAATAGACTGCCTAGAGGCTTTTGTACTTCATCCGAAGATAAACATTTCAAGAACAGGTTACGAAAGTTTATAATCGAATGTGAACCCTATACTGTTGATGAATTCTATGAGTACTGCTCTTCAGTGGTATAGATTTCTTAAATTGTTTCTGTTGACATATTTTCATTTTATTGTATTTCAATAATTGTGAAAGAATAAATTATTATTATTATTATTATTATTATTATTATTATTATTATTATTTATATATATATATATATATATATATATATATTGAATGTTTTCAGCAATAACGGGCTTCTTTTAATATGAAAAACTTTATTCTCGTTAAAGTTTCGTTGTATATCGCAACTGTGTCAAAACTAATGAATAAAATAATTTTATAACAGAATAAACTATCTTAAACAGGCAATGAATCAATTTCAACTATATATATCACAAAAACTAGCCGATATCGAACACATGAGAAAATTTTGAAATTACAATAAAAACATTATTGAACATATCGAAAACCAAATGAATTGAAGTTTTCTGAACAATTAAATGGAAATATTGTACTGTAATCAAAATTCCAGAGAAAAATATAAAAAAACACATTTCTAGGAATTTCGAAAATATTTTTCATATTGTCCAATACAATATTGTTTTGATATATAATATCTTCATCAGGTGAAGAGCAGTTTCTATCGATCTGATGAAGGTAATGTATACCGAAACAATATGGCAGTGGAAAATATATAGAATATTTTTTAAATTCTGAAGAATGGGTTTGATTTATTGATAACTTCACAAGTAATTTAAACATTTATCCCTCCTCATTCAACTTTAAAAATAATCATTAACTTACACTACAATATGGAATCACATTCAGAAGTTGATTGTAAAATACTCGTAGTTAGTATGTGAAAAGTATTGAGAAAAGCATTAAGCCCTTCGTGTGAAAACCAGCGGAAATTTCAATTGCATATACAGATTTTATACAGAAATTCAGATACACTTTATCTATATATGAAATGTCTATCGTTGATATTTGAGAAATTTGATTTGTATTCTCACATTGAATTCAATTTGAGTTCCATTCCTGATTGATATCAGACGTATTCAAAAAGCTGATGAAGAAGTGAAATTGACTGAGACGTTGAAACGCTTAGAATGTGATAGCTCGCTAACAGTTGCACAATTGTTGACGAGATAAATTAGATGATGAATTGTCAAAATCTGAACTCTTGATGGTCTCTTATATTCCAAAATATTGATGAAGCTGAAAATTCATAAAAATTAAAAAAACCTCCGACTCACGAGTAAGAAATCTTTATTAGCTTGCTACAAAATAAAAAAGTATGGAAATGTAGAAAAGTTTTTCGTTATAATTTGGTTTCCTGTTGAAGATTTGGTCGCTTTTGAAAAGTTCCACAGCAAAATATGATTTAGTTTCCTTCCCTTGTCATATAAATTCTCTGAATGCGATTCATCCTGGGAAACTTTTACGTCTACCATTTTCATTCTCCATAAACTCTTATTACTCAAGACAAGCTTTTAACATTAGATTTTCAGGGTAAACTTTTCCTTTTTTCATGGATGTTCAACATTACACGGAAATATTAGATGTTTGATATTCTGAAATTTCGTATTGATTGACATTCTGTATCGAAGGCCCACCTCAATCTTCGAAATATTTCAAAGCATGCATATCATAAGAATATGTCATAGAAATATTTTATATCATTTTTCTCTTCTCTTCAGTTTAATGAGTGAGAAGATTATATCAAGAAGTACATGTTGAAAAATATCTCTTGATAAGACTAGGCTGGACAAAATTTTGAAATATTTTATTCAAATCTGCAACATTAACCTGTCTAGCTCATGTAATTAATAGAGTGGCAGAATGTAGAAGAGAGTAGTTTCCTTTGGTCAATGACTTAATTAACAATGTGAAAAAGTATTTTTGAAAGCTCCGACACGCGTTCAATTTTTCAAAAAAAATTTCCAAATCTTGCCTTACCTCCACAACCTGTAATAACTCGTTGGGGTACCTGGTTGGATGCAGCTGAATTTTATGCTGACAATTACCACGCCATTAAACATGTGATTGACGATCTGAGTGACTCTTCATCTACATCTATTTTAAACTCATAAAATCTTTTTGAGATTTCATTAATAAAGAATGATTGAATATTTGTAAAAACCAATTATTGTGTTTGTATCTACAACTATTAAAAATTCATAAAAATCTTGTATTCCTTTAAGGGAATCAGTAGCTCTAATTAGCCAGTTTGAGTCAAATTGTAAGTCGGTGGTGGACAAATTAGGACCGTCATTCTAAATAAATTCAATTATGTGGCTCAAAATGATACAGGCATAGAAAGCTTTGAAAAACACAAAATTATTAATAGTTTTCACAATAATTTGACTTATGTCTGTTTAAATATTGTTATTTTGTCTTATAGTTATCATATTAATTTTAATAGTACCTATGTATTATTATTATCATTTTATTATTAATAAAATCTCATACTTAATACAAATTCTCGTTGATTAATTCAATTATTAAATCCCGTCCCCAGTCCCTACCATAGTCGTCTGAGTGTCTGTCGAAGATGAGTGAGTATTGTGTGTCAAATGGATTGACTCTAAATCAACAAAAAACAGAGTTGATAGTCTTCTCACCAGTTGGATGCACGAGTAAAGAGAATCCGTTAGTGAGAGCGTGTAACAAGAAAAGTCTTCGGATAAACGATGAAGTCGGGTTTTTGGGTGTCAAGATTGACAATCACTTGATGAATAGACAGCAGGTGGATCACCTATGTAACAGACTTGCTTCATGCAATTTTGCAATACGCCAACTGAGGGGTTCTTGTGATTTCAGTGTTCTGTGTTCCTATTACTACGCGTCAGTGGATTCAATCCTGAGGTATGGAATATTGGTTTGGGGAGGTTGCACCAGCATTGGCTCTGTGTTTTTGATGCAGAAGAGAATTGTCAGGTCTATGTTTGGTGTATCCAGGCGCACTTCCTGCCGGGAGTTCTTCAGGGACAATTTCTTGACAGTGGCATCGATGTTTCTTTTGTATTGTGCTCTTAATGTTTGGGATCATCGGTCTTCTTATTTGGTGACTGATGAAGTCCACTGTTATGATACTCGTGATGCTTCGAAAAAAAAGATTCGTCCACCATTCACCAGACTGAAGCAGATCCAGCACAGCGTTTATGCTGAGCGCAAGAATATACAACCATCTGCCACATCATATAAGACAGATGGAAAGCAGGAACCGGTTCAAACGGGCTGTAAGGTGTATACTTTTGAAAAACGTTTTTTATTCTGTCGACGAATATTTTAATCATTGTTTCTAGTATTTTTATTGTAGCTTGTTTGTCTTTAATTATTTATACTGTACTGGGTGTCGTATTCCTATGTTGCGCATCCATTTGTCTTCATACTTATGTGCAGTTCAGTTGTCCGGATTTACTTGGACACTATTTTACTAAATTTTTCCTTTGCTGTTTTTATTGACATTTTCCCATACTTTGTAAAAGTCAGTGGAAATAAAGATTATTATTATTATTATTATTATTATTATTGTTATTATAGTAAAATAATGAAATAATAGTATTAGTCAACATTATAATTTACATCATTACTTGCATTTTTTTTAAAACCTGCATTTTTTGTCAATTTGTGATGCATTTAAATGCGCATATTTTTGGCTTTTTCGGTTGCATTTTTTCCGAGCTTTAATTATCAGTTTTATAATATCGATGCAGCAGTTAGACCATGATAATTTTCAGAAATGGAGAGTTGATGCTTTCTCAACATAGGAACCGGGCCGTCCATTAATCAGGTGACTTTTTTTGGAAATTTTTGCGAAAACACTTTTTTATAGTAATACAAGAACATAATTGAATTTACAATGTCCTCAAACCACGGATTAGCAAGATTTTCTTCAACACTAATAACTGGATAAGCATCTTGCAAGATAGTTGTACTCGGCGACATCATTTTCGGGCACTACGTAGATAATCTCTCTCGATCTACCGTTCGTTCGTTGCGTGAGGATGCGGGAAGGACGAACATTGTGCATTTCTAGACTGTTTTTGCTCGGATTCAGTTGCTTGTGACAAGAATTCAGATGTGCTTTGACTTTTGTTTTTGTACAGAAGTACAATGCACACCGCTTTCCAAAAGTATCCCATGCTTCTGCAGGTAAGGCAATACAGGTCGTAGATCAATTTGCCGAAGTCTTCATACGTTGGAGCAATTTCAAGACACCGTCGCAGAAGAAATGGAGCAAACGTTCAATCGGCACAAACGGCAGGGGTGAATCAAAATCACACTGCAAGCCGCTTTCGAATTTGTACGCGTTTGACGAAAAAATAAATACACGTAACGCCGCTTTTTGGTTCACTATCGCACGTTTGACGAATAAATTAATACTCGTGATATATTACTACATCCCCTCACCCCTTGTGATATTTCGTGATTTTTTTATGGACCATTCCATCCCTTTCGAGCCTCGCAGAATCAATGGACGGTCCCAGTGAAGAATATTGAGAAATTGTTGAATTCAATTCGAAGGTATAACTTCAATCTAATTCCACAGAAATAATAATTTGTTCTCAGCATGAAACTGCGCAAATTTTCATATTGCAGTGATATTGTCGAAATCAAAATTGATTTCATGGATATACTCATAGCATGCAAATTCACTGCCGAAGAAATTAGTGCAACATCTGCTTCATTATAAGTCATAATATGCATCCTACAAAATTTTTATGTTTCACCATATCTTGCTGTTTTATTAGTTTTAATTAATCATCTTGATAGCTTCAGCAATTTGCGCCAACTGTATCATTATTTAAGAGCAACATTTACGTTCCCAAATTCTCTCGCACTTTTATATGATTTGAATACGACACTAAAATATTGAATGAAGAAATATTTAATATTAATATAACTATTAATAAATTCAATGGACGATGAATCAACTCTGAGATAGTTCATATTTAAACGAGAGGTAATAAGAAATACTTGTCAAAAAATCACTGACTGAACAATTATTTATTCGACTAGTTTCGCTTTTTACGGCATTATCAAGAACGAATACATATTACAAAGACAACCTCTAAATATTTGCAGAGTTCGGACTACAGAGTACACCCTTAATGTGGTGCGTTCTGTGGTTCGGTCCCTGGAGGTTGTAGAATATAGAACATCAATATCATCTCCGTTCTATGTTCGTTATCCATAGAACATATAGTAAAAATAGAGGTGGGGGTTTACAAACTATCAGAGATTTAACAGAGGGGAGTGGTTTAGGTCTAGCTAGTCATTGAGAAGACTGTAATTATCGAATTTTTGTAGATTATTTATTTCCATGTCTTCCAGGTAGTTCATTTCCATACCTTGTTCACAGTAATAGAGAAGGTTTAAAACAGGGTGAGATCTTATGTCCTGTCGACTCCAGATGTTCCCGAAAAGCAGATTGATCGTTTTATAAGTGTTCTTTCAGCCTAGTTTCAAAACATCTGTCGGTCTGGCGTACATATGATGACTTACATTACTTACATTCTTCACAGTCCAATCTATGAACTCCAGACTTCTTCATTGGGACGGATTTGAACAATTTGCTATTAAAAGTCATTCTATTATCTATGATTTTTATAACAAATTGTCCAAACCATTCTATTATTTTTTTTCTTGAACAAGATTTACGGGCCAACCGATAGAAACGGCATTTGGATGAAAAGACCTCAGAATAAACTTTATCGAAAGACGAATACGATAACAGTAGAAATCAGAAAACGACGACCAAAGTTCTATGCACATGTCTACAGAATGAAAAAGTCCAGAATACCGAAAAAACTACTCGTTATAATCATAAGGAGTAAATGCGGAATAGTGTGGCTAAAAGAGGTACAAAAGATCTACAACAGATTAGGATAAAAAATATCGAAAATCGCACTTAGTGTCGCTATAACATCGCACATGTCAAGTTTGAGCAAAAATTAAATCGCTAACCTGAAATGAAATGGACAGATAAACGGAAGAAAGAGCATTCAGAGAGGATGAAGCGTTTTTGGGAGGCGAAAAAGATGAATCAAAAGTCCTAGAATTGCGAATTCAAGTTCAATAGCTCTCCTCCAAAAGTACAATTGTTGTGGGTTATAGGCAAAATAAGAGGCCACTAAGAATAGATTTTATCCAATTTGTCTGCCTGGTCTATATTTCGACTGTGTTTACAGTCTTCATCAGGACTCTGAAAAAGATGTTTATACAATTGTACTGATACAAATTATGATTTACAACTTACGGCTAACTAGGTATAAAAGGTAAGGCTAAAAACCATCCAACGGGAATGTCTTTTTTAAAATTAAGCTGAATTAAATTAAAGATGTAAAAATATTCTTATGTACTAATTAAAAACAATGATAGGTGAATAAAAGAATAGAAATGACAGGAGCACAGAGGGACATTGACACTGAAAACCGACACAGAGGCGAGAGAGTAAAATCACCGTAGTAACAAATGTCATATTACACACGTAACACATAAAAGTCTATTAAAGTTGTGAGATGTCTGCGAAGTTGCGAAGGTTACCTAAAATGATTTGAGAGTAAATAACTATAAATGCAACTAAGTCTGAAAACGTCCGTCTTAGTTGCATTTATAGTTATTTACTCTCAAATCATTTTAGGTAACCTTCGCAACTTCGCAGACATCTCACAACTTTAAAGACTTTTATGTGTTACGTGTGTAATATGACATTTGTTACTACAGTGATTTTACTCTCTCGCCTCTGTGTCGATTTTCAGTGTCAATGTCTCTCTGTGCTCCTGTCATTTCTATTCTATTATTCACTTATCATTTGTTTTTAGTTAGTACATTAGAATATTTTTACATCTATAATTCAATTCAGCTCAATTTTAAAAAAAGACAGTCCTGTTGGATGGTTTTTGGCCATACCTTTTATACCTAGTCAGCCGTAATTTGTAAATCATAATTTTTATCAGTACAATTGTATAAACATCTTTTTCAGAGTGCTGATGAAGACTGTAAACACAGTCGAAATATAGACCAGGCAGACAAATTGGATAAAATCTATTCATAGTAGCCTCTTATTTTGCCTATAACCCACAACAATTGTATTTAAATTACTAGGCAATACTCCTTTTCATTAATGATATATATATATATATATATATATATATATATATATATATATATATATATATATATATATATATATATATATATATAAAATACTATACCCAAAATCATTCACAGAATTTTCGTGAATTTCCTCATCTCTACATTGATCAGTTGAAAGAAAATGTAAAACTTTGAATTCAGGAGAAGAATTTCAATTACAGAATATGAACAAAGCAAGAGGTATCAACTACGAACTTCGGAAGTAATATGAAAGTTTCCTTGGAATCAGAGCAAAGTCTTCTCCCGTTATTTAGGATTAAGATCTCAATGTGATGAAAGAATTCAGCAACTCTCTCACATGGGATCCTGTCCTTTGAGATGAAAGGGACTAGCATATCTATTAACTTCAGTCTGGATTTGAAACTCAACTTTTACCACCACAATTCAATTCAGTCTTTCTGAGCGAGTTTTCACGAAATTCAGCTACTTCGTCAGTTTTTCATTCAAAAGAATATTCATGGTTTCTGCAAATGCTGAATAACTGCAGACGAAAAAATATTCGAACATTAATTATAGGTTTGTAAAATTATTATCCCATAAGATTCCTCTGCGTGTTAATTAAAGATGCCTACAGTTGTTGAAAGTATTGAGTCTTTTAGGATCCAATCACCATTTTATGATGTGTATGAATTTTCAGAGTTTAAGTTTCAAGTTTTGAAACTCATGTCATTTTCTGACGTTCGTAATTGAAAATTTCAAGTATGTCGATGTTTTCATTCATTTTTTAATGTTTCACACTATTTTGTGTGTTGATGAGTGCGAACAATGTGAAAATTATACTACTACTATATGACCTATGGGCGTTTTGAATATCATCGATTCTTGATTGATAGATTAAATTTGGACTGATGATTCATAATTATGATGAAACAATTGTATCCTATTATCATTCAACATTATCGATAAATTTTTTGAAACGCACTTGATATTCACTCTCGAAAGTGATGGGTTAGTTCTCGTTGACAAAATTTGTGAAGACAGCTCCCTGAAAGTTTCATTTGAAATAATTCGATTAAAAGTCTCAGTATTTATTATGAATATAAAATAAAATATAAATACTAAAATAGTATGAATGATTTGTGAACCTTGAAAGTATATATATATATATATATATATATATATATATATATATATATATATATATATATATATATATATATATATATATATATATATATATATATATATATATTCTTGAAATTGATTTATTGCCTGTTTAAGATATTTTATTTCGAAAGTTTTTAGCAATACCAGGCTTTTTTTTTAAAAGTTTATTTTTGTTGACGTTTCGTTGGTATATTACAGTTTTGACAAAGATGTAATATAACAACGAAACGTCAACAAAAATAAACTTTTTCATATTAAAAAAGCCTGTTATTGCTAAAAACTTTCAAAATAAATATCTTAAACAGGCAATAAATCAATTTCAAAAATATATATATATATATATATATATATATATATATATATATATATATATATATATATATATATATATATATATATATATATATACGGTATTTACCTGCAATTTACGTTGCATGTTCCTTTGACAGCCGTTTACATATGTTTCAAGCTAATTGGCTATCATCAGAACGGCGTAGTTCAAGTTATTAGATGTGCAAGCTTGGATGTTGATTAAAAAAAAACACAGAACAAAACATTACAAAATTCCACGTGAGGAATCTACATCATTTTTGGTTTGAATTGAGTATCTTGGGCATGAGTTATTACGACTCTATTTTTAGACTGAATCAATGTCTACCTGCGATGCGATATACATTGATTCAGTCTAAAAACAGAATCGTAATAACTCATACCCAAGAAACTCTGCAAAATTTTCATGACAATTCTACATAAATCTGGCTGAATTTCATTTATGCATCGTTGAATCTCCCCATATGCACGCGCGAATGTAGGCTTGTTGTAATAGACCTGTAATTTCAAATTATCCCATAAAAGATCTAATAGTTTTAAATCACACGATCTAGGGGGCCAATTCTGATTACTGAAAATATCTGATTCAGTAATTGAAGTGTTCAAAACGCTGTTTGGCATCTGGCTTCGTCTTGTTGAAACAACATATTGGCGACATCAATATCACACAATTTCGGCAAAAAGAACTGTGCTTTCATGTCGTGATATCAAGCGCCAGTAACAGTTACTAATTAACCAGCCCAATTTCAAAAAAAAATTATGCCAATTGTCCTCGAGCCCAAACTCGATACGGGTTCTCAGAACTCCTGATGATACATATCATCAATATCACAATATCATCCAATTTCAGCGAAAAGAAATGTGTAAACCATGTCGCATAAGTGGCAACAAATTCGAATCTTACGTTAATTTTTGGACATATGTATATATATATATATATATATATATATATATATATATATATATATATATATATATATATATATATATATATATATATATATATATATAAAAGAAAACTCCCAAAGTGAATCCAAGCTTTTGGAAATGTTTATTTCCATCCGCAGGGATACTTTTCTTTGAAGTTGGTACTGAAAGATGTTTACACAAATTGCAAATGGAGTTACCGAAAGCAATGGTCCAAAATTAATTAATTGGAAACAGAGAAAACACGTATACACGACAATACCTATTCAGTTCATTTTATGAAATCGAAATATACTGAATATACATCAAATAAAATGAATAATTATTGTCGTGTATACTTATTGTCTCTGTTTTTGATTAATAAATTTTTGACCATTGCTTTCGGTAACTCCATTTGCAATTCGTGTAAACATCTTTTAGTACCAACCTGCAAAAAGTATCCCTGAGGATGGAAATAAACATGAAAGCTTGGATTCAATTTGAGGAGATTTGTTTTTAAATTTTTGCCTCATACCCCAATACTCTGCATCTTCTTTATATATATACTAGCTATGATACCCGGCTTAGCTCGGGAGTTGATATGAGGCTACGTGGTAGTTGGGAGTTGAAATAAAAAAAATAAACTATGACGTAAAAAGTAAAAAAAAAGTTTATTGAAAACGTTTTCTCATTATTTACACTACTTGTTTATAAACAACATTTTTCATTTTATTTTCCGGAGTATATATAGCTTCGGATTTCCTAAGCAAGCTACATATAGCTGACCGTGAGAGAAGCAGGATTCTTTGAGGTTAATGCCACAATATTTTAAAGTTTGTCCTTGCGCTTTGTTAATTGTAAAACTAAAGGCTAATTTGATCGGAAACTGCAGTCTTTTAAATTGAAATGGCAATTCAGAAGAGATCAGAGGTATTCTAGGTATAAATACTGTCTGTCCTTTGGTCTTTCCAGAAATAAGTTCAGCTTCAATGATATTATTCGATAGATGTTTTACGATCATCCTCGTTTCATTACATAATTTTGGGGAGTTGAGATTTCTTAGTAGTATGATTGGAGTTCCAATTTTCAGACGAAGGCAGTGTAATGTCATTCCTGGTACTTGTAAAGAGTTTAGAAATTCAGTGGGAAGTTGACACTTTCTTCAATGGATACCATCGTGTCGATCGATTTATATATTTTCTCTTCACCAGGTATTTTCTTCAGAATATTAAAATTGATATCGTTAACAATATTATTTTTAGTGGCCAAAATTGCTCTTTGAAATAACCACTCTGCATTAGTATAGTTCTGATTAATATTTGGATAAATTTTGTCGATTAGTTCATCTTCAGTAGTTGCTATATTACAGAAATCACTATTGAGTTCAATGAGGCCGGTCGTTTGGTCAGTAGGATATGTACCTTTGCCGATTTGTAAAAGTATTTTAGCAAATTGTGCTGTCGTTTCGTCTCTTGATAATTCAACTCTCATGTTTTTTGTTAATTGCAGTATTTGTACTTGTGGCCAGAGATGTGATTTTTTCAAGCATGCATTGATCTCGTCTGCTGGTGTTGACTTGGGAATAACTGGAAGTGTTTGTCGAAAATCTCCTGAGAGTATGAGTAGAGCTCCTCCATTATTTCAGAGTTTTCTCGCAATTCTTGTGATATTCTGTCCATAGCTTCTATAGATTTTTATAGGCCATGGTGCATTCATCCCAGATGATAATTTTAGCTTGTTTTAGAATTTGACCACGTCCAGATTTTCCTGAGATTTTACATACTGGGAGTTGTTGTTCGGCTATATTCAATGGTAGTTGTAAGGCAGAATGGGCAGTTCGTCCTCCTTTCATAAGTGTGGCTGCAATGCCAGATGACGATAGGGCCAGTGCGATGTGTTTTTTAGCACGTATTTCCGCCAGTATTAGATTTATGAGAAACGTTTTACCAGTGCCTCCTGGTGCGTCCAAGTAAATAATTCCACCAATATTGTTATTTATCCGACTCATTATAACGTCGTAAACTTTTTTTTGATTGTCATTGAGAAGTGGTTTGTTGTGAGCAATGTATTCAAGTAGTTCATTGATGTTGTAACTTTTTTCTTTCATAATTTCGTAGTTTAGCACACTAAAAGCATTTCTTTGTGGTGCTGGCATTCCAAGTTCAACTAAGGTTTGATTATTTATTGCTAAACATTTATCTTCTAAGCGAATGAGTCTTTCATTGAAGATCTCGTCATTGAATTCTATAGTTAGTTCAGAATTAGCTTGTCGGACTTGGTACATTATATCATCACTCACACTCCTTTTGAAAGAGTCCCATAGCTGTTTTGGGTTTGATGGGTTACATGTTGTTAATATTATAGCGAATAACTCTCGAATTTGTTCAGCTGAAGCTGTGAGTGTGGCTTCTTGTAGTGTTAATTCCCAGTGGTTGTCGTTTTCCAATAATCCTAAGCGTTGACATGCTTCTCTGTAAGTCTGGCATAGGTAGCCATTAATGGTTCTGAGATCTGTAAAACTTGTTGGTCCCCGTATTTCGTGTAACAACATTCGGAGATAGAAACATTCGGCATTGTTTGGATGTACAGTGAATACTCGACTTATTGCGTTACTTTTTATGATTTCTGGATGATCCTCGTCTGGCATTCCTTGTTTTCGACGTTGAAAAATTTTCCTTGTTTTGTCCCACGTATAATAAACACGATAAAAAAAACCCACAGACAACTTTCTTCTATTTCGTTTCAAAATTGAGAGTTAATTGAACAGACTATTAAAAATACTTACACGCGATACTTCTAAATAAAGGCTCACAGATAACTTCTTTTCTTTTCGATTTGAAATCGCTCGTTTCGCTGTTCAAATCAAACTAACTCTGGTGAGCGACACCGGGCTCTTATATATTCAGAGAGCTAGGCTCTAGAATATTCGAGAAAATTTGAAAATATTTTCTCTCTCACACCTTCTAGAGTATTCTGGTCATTATCGTCCGCCATAATAATAGGTTCTGTAGCGGTAGCATTTGTAGTGAAGGCGCGAAATTTAAAAACCTAAATTTTTAAATGTTTTGAAAACTAATTTGGATAACTAAAATTATGTCGCTTTAACTCCAAAATATAAGTTAACTAATGACGTATAAATACACAAAATTTATTAACTTTATTATAGCAACAAATTAAATTTAAGACTTTATTGAAATTAGAATTTTAAATTTTGTGTCAGTACTACACATGCTACAATTGCTCGCAACGCTTTTGGAAATGCAACCCAAACAATCGTTGTCCTGAATAAAGTTCAACTATTCGATAACAGATGGCGCCACTACACTTAATCCCAAGTTGAAGGGGCGGAAAGTCCCTTTTATCTTTAAAAACTTGCCCTTTAGATTAAAACGGGAACTTTCTTGTTCGAGGGAGGATAAAGGGCTACCACACCACATAAGTCCCTTTATCGTGTCGGGACTCCTTTTTAAGTTTTATCGGCACGCACATTTTATCGACTTAGTTTTATTATATATAATGATATATATATATATATATATATATATATATATATATATATATATATATATATATATATATATATATATAGTTTCAAGATTCACAAGTCATTCAATACTAATAAATACTGAGACTCTTAAAAGAAATATCGAAATATTTCAAATAAAATTCTCAGGGAGCTGTCTACACAATTGTTGTCAACGAGAACGAACCCATCACTTTCGAAAGTGAATATTAAGAGCGTTTCGAAAAGTTCATCGATCTTGTTGAATGATAATAGGATACAATTGTTTCATCATTATTTTGAATCATCGACGGAAATAGGTCCTTTACCAAATTGAGGACAATTTTACTGAGTGAAATATTCACTTAGGCTCCCTTAGATTCCTACTCATGACAACAAGAGTGAGAGTAGAAGGCTTCTCTTGTGTATTTCAAATAAAACTGTTAGGGAACTGTTCTACACAAATGTTGTCAACGACGACGAACCCATCACTTTAGAGAGTGAATATTAAGTGCGTTTCTAAAACTTCATCGATCTTGTTGAATTATAAGAGGATAGAATTTTTTCATCATTATTATAAATTATCAGTCCATATTCAATCTATAAATCAAGAACTTTCAAAACGCCCATATTTAATGTATATGTCAAGAGACTTTCAAACGCACATATATTCTTCACTAGATTGAAGGGAATTGTTCTCAGTGAAAATTCACCAGAGCTCCCTCTATCGGAGAAAAGACGAACAAATTCTCCCTAGCGTTCTAGATTCCCACTCATGACAACAGTTCGCGAGTGTAAGGCTTTGTAGATATTTCATTTGAACACTACAGAAAATTGTCCGAAATGTGTGAGAATAGTCCCATGCCTAATGGCTACAGATCACGCCCCGGCTGATAGAAGTATAGCCAGCTTCAAGATTCACAAATCATTCATACTAGTGAATACTGAGATTCTTAATCGAAATATCGAAATATTTCGAATAAAATATTCATAATAAAATAAAAATATTTCAGCTCCCTCAGAATTTCATTTGAAATACTTCGATTAATATATATAAATTAACTGAATTTTTATATCTTAGTTATATTCAATTTTTTATTGATTTTTTCATGCGTGTTCTTATTTTCCAATTGAACGATTTCTTTGCACTTTGGAATTTTATGGAATATATATCCATGAAATCTCTCTTCAGGTTCTACAAAGAGCGCATCTAAAAGTTCAAAAACTGTTGCTCAATCTCTTTATTATTGTTCTCTACGAACAACAAAGTGCCTTGAATTCAGACCACTCTGTACAACGTAATTCATTTTATGATTGAAGACTTCTAAGTCGGAGGGAACAACGAAACTCATCAGTTATCTCTTCCATAAAGTATTAACGACACTTTGCGTTGGTTGATCGATTGATTCGATCATTACAAAGGTTACATCATTATATTCCAGACCATTGAAAACGTCTTTACGACTGGCAGAATGGTTTCTTATAGATTTTATTCGATAAAATCAGTATAATAAAGTCTTCATACGCCATAACCTGCACTCTGATTTCTGAAGTTTATATGCGAAATATTCCATCAGGATGGGATTTTTTTATATCCAGAAAGTATGGAAAATATAACAAGGGAAATGGGAGCAAAATTGAATTTATAATTACCTTACCTCGATGAAATTTGGGAAATATCCAACACTAATTCGCTTTCCTTTTTAATTTCATTACCTCATTCGCATGAGTATCGATATGGGTCTGTGCTCTGCACTGTTTTCAATAACATATTTACCAAGTGCACAACGATGTTGATGAGTGAAGTTGGACTTTTAGAGCTTTTGCATATATGCGGTCAACTTCTTCACTCTTTTCTTCTGTGACATTCAAAATTGAGTTTGATGCTTCGTGCTCGTTGTGTTTGCCACAAATTTTTAACCGTTGTTCTCAATATACCACAATGAATAGCCTTATAGCCCAGTCATATTAGGTAAAAAATGCAGCCGACCTCCGAATGAAACATAAAAAGCTGTATATTGGTGCAAACTTTCGTTTTATCGTTCTGAATGCATTCTCAAAAGTCACAAATGGTATCGTGTCCGCATCTAAAGATATTGAAGGTCAAATGTCATGAAGTCATATATGTCATATATGGCCTAATGCAAGCGTGAGTTACGATTATCAGTACGTTTTATAAAGTTAATTAGTTACAGAAAAATTATAATTATTAAACAATGCCAATTATTTATAGACCAATTATCAATTATTTCTATTTAATTCAAATAAGTAACTTAATCATTTATATTTAACTATAGAATATTATTAATTCTGGATTATGTATTTTAATTATATTTTAAGATGAAAAGATGGTAAGGAAATATATTTTATACATATCTTTATTTATCATTAAATATGGCATATTATACATTCATTATGTGAGTTTAAATATTGAAAGAATTGCTGTTGATTTTAATTAAGCTAGTTACCGCCTTCTTCTTCATCGTCTTTTTCTTGTTGTCGCTCAAAAATGTTCCTCCATTCATTGTCATCATCTTCATTATCGGTGATATTCACCTACAAACTATCCGGAATTGCTATCTTGGATATAGTGAAAAGTTGAGGCAAGCTTTTTTTAAGCTAAGGAAATAGTATACCTTATTTTTCTGCATCCACAGCGGGAAGCACAACCGTTTTAGCAATTGCAAAATATTATATTTAGTGACTGAGATCTGATATTTTAATATTCTATTTGGTAGTTCGGCTGGTGCTGGAGGTAATAACGTTCTTATGGGCTCCAGGGTTTCATTTTCAAGCATCCAGCCCCATTCTGGAGGTTCTAAGTCCTTTCCTAACTACGTTTGAAACTGGTAGTACACACGGTTTACAAATTAAGATTGAAGTCTCCACGAATAATTGTTTCAAAATAATACAAGGCACCTGAAATAATAAAAGACTATAGTTAAATAGTTCAATATAAATAATGAAGTAACTTCATTGAATTGAATATAAATAATCAATGAATAGTACATAAATAATGGGCATTGTTTAATAATTTAAATTTTTTAGTAACTAATTAACTTTATACAACGTACTGATAACCGTAACTCACGCTTGTGTTAGACCACATATGACTGTAGACTTATAGAGTTTGGGGTGGACCTACGACTTTTTGCGCTCTACCCCAAAAACGATTGATAGTATGAAAAACAAATCGAACAACACTTGTGAAGAATTTTATGCTATACAACTGTAATAATAGGTGCAAACCTCATTCAAGCAATAAAAAGCGGTATATTTTTTATGAATTTTGACCTTCAATATCTTAAGACGCGGACACGACAGGATTTTTGACATTTTATACAATATTGAGAACAACAAAACAAAGGTTTTTACCAATTTACAGCGCATTATCTTTCATTCCGAGGTGAAACCCCTAATTTGACTTGGCTATTAGCTATTCCTTTGCAGTGAACAATTGCGGTCAATTTCTATTTTTAGAGCATTTTGCTGACCTGTTGCAATTATTACGTAATTATAACTGAATCTTCTGTTAATATAAACTACAACTCTTCAATCCCATTATAATTTACACCATTGTATACTGATTTCAACCTCTTCAGATCGAATAAATCAAAAAATTTAATGAAACTTTTCCGTTAACACTAAAAAATTATAATTTTTAATGCTCCTGAATGCATATAGATTTGATTGAAATTACTGATATACTTCAACTATTTTTGAAAACGATTGGAAGTCTCCTTATGCATTATCAGCAAATAGAGTTCCATAATCAAGTGTGCTACCCCACCCTTGTGTATTAACTTTACGGTGAATCAGGTCCCTAATGTATTGGTCTGTCAGTAACAACAGAAACAACTTGTTTAGAAATAGTCACGCATATATATATATATATATATATATATATATATATATATATATATATATATATATATATATATATATATATATATATATATCGTCATCGTCAGCCTCTGTCCGTCCACTGCAGAACCAAGGCCTCCCCCTGTCTTTTCCAAGATTCCCTATCGGCAGTCTCTCTCTTCCAGGCAACGCCCATCCAATCCACGAGCTCCTTATCCCATCGATCGTGAGGGCGCTTTCTTGGTCTTATCCTAACTCTGGGCTCCCAATCACCAACCACAGCTGACCAACGCTCATCTCTTGTTCGGGCTAGATGGCCTGACCATTTCCACTTTAACCTTTCTACACACTCCACGAATCCTTCACCTTTGCTTGACCTCTTATCCAGCTGCAGCGTATTCTATATCGTATGGTTAGGCCCATCATGTATCTTTCTGTACTGCGCTAGGTTTTTTGAAGCTTTTGGATGTGAACAGATTTCAGGGTCCAAGTTTCGCTGGCATAGGTCATCGCTGGTAATACACATTGGTCAAACACTTTGTTCTTTAAGGATAGTGGCATATCTGATTTGAAGATGTGCATCAGTCGGCCAACTGTACTCCAAGCTGTTCTGGTTCTTTGCATGATCTTCGTTGTGATATCCCCGTCTCCCGTGACAATCTATCCCAGATATATGTGAGCGCCTGCTATTTCTAATGTTGATCCGTCGGCCTCTATTTGTTCTCTGGTCCAGAAAGGGTTCAACATCATCTTTGTTTTTGTGGTGTTTATTTCCAGACCTATTTGGATGCGCTCTTGAAGATTGTTACCATCGTGGGAGAACAGGACTATATCGTCAGCGAACCTCAAGTGGCTAAGATAGCGGCCATTTATCTTGATTCCTTTCTCGCTCCAGTCCAGCTTCTAGAACATACACTCCAAAGCAGCTGAGAGCAGTTTCGGGGAAAACGGTTCTCCCTTTCTGACGCCTCTCATTATTGGCAATTTTTTCGAGTACTCGTCTATTTTGATGGTTGGTGTGGCGTGTTCGTATATATTCTGAATGAGCTCGGTATAGCAAGAAGGTATTCCTATTCTTAATAATGAGGTGGTTGCAGCTAGAGTTCTTTGCAGGTGGAATGCCTTCCTTTAGTCAATAAATGCCATACATAGAGGAATTGCATACTTGTTTCATCTTGATATCACTTCGTGATATCATACATCGTACTGTATTACTTCCTGAAGCCTGCCTGTTCTATTGGCTAATATAAGTCTAGCTGTCCCGATAAGCGGTTAGTAATTATCTTTATTAAGATCTTATATGCTGTGGGGAGTAAACATTTCGGTCTGTAGTTCCTCAGCTCCTCCGCA
Organism: Henosepilachna vigintioctopunctata; assembly: GCA_030704895.1. NCBI lineage: Eukaryota > Metazoa > Arthropoda > Insecta > Coleoptera > Coccinellidae > Henosepilachna > Henosepilachna vigintioctopunctata. The sequence goes on along the minus strand of JARQZJ010000063.1, from coordinate 4,874,316 downwards.
TCCCCTTTCTAATATAGCAAAATCATAGACGTGTTATTCCACGAGGTGGGAATGTTTCTGTTTTTCAAACAGACTCTGAAGATCCTCGATATAATGCAGTGGAGTACTGCCCCCCTGGCTTGATTACGTCCATTGTGAGATCGTTCTCACCTGAAGAGGTGCCGGCTTTAAAATATTTAATTGCAGTTCTCGTTTCTGATGCTAGAAATTCCGGTAGCTCTTCATCCGATATTATCTCAACATAATTATGGTTATCGCTATAGAGTTGTTCGTAGAACTCAGTAGCGACTTTTAGAATTTCGGATTTCTTCGTGATTCTGTCTCCGCTCGGATTTGTGAGCGCGATTATCTGATGTTTCCCAATCATGTTCTTCTGGACAGCTTTTTTTATAGCTTCTTGCATCTTCTATAGCCTGGATCACTGTTCTCGTGTTGTATTTTCGCACAGTCCCTCTGACTTCTTTCTTTACAAGTGCACTCAGTGACGCATATTCGTTCCATTGGCTTCTAGTTCTCAGTGAAGCTCTCATTTTTCTGCCTTTTTCTTGGAGTGCTTTCGTTTGGTCAGTTAATTTGGAAATTTTATGACCAATTTGATATCCTCTTCCCTTGAGAGCCGCTGATTCAATAGCGCTTAGCACCGCATCTGTCTCTGTCGGTCCGAGAACCAGCTGGTTAGAGTTTTCCTATCGAATTCATCGAATTTCAATCTCAGGTTTCCGATGTTGATTCGTTTCTCTAGGCACTTGAAGAGCTTTCTCATCTCCAGCTATACATGAAAGCAGACTGCACATCTTACCATGCGGTGATCACTTGCTTGCTGTTTCAGCACACCACAATCGCGAAGGCTCCGTCTTCTGTTCAGAAGTGTGTAGTCAAGTTTCTTTTTGATATTGTTCGGCCCATGCCAAGTCTATTTTCGGAAAGGCTTCTTCAGAAACATGCTATTCGCCACAACAAGAGAACAAGCCTCCGTAAACTCCATAATTCTTTTTCCTCGACTATTTCGCATGCCATATCCGAAACCTCCAACCGACCGTTCTTTTGAGGTATTGAAGTTGCCTGCAACCATTTTGAAGTATGCGCCGCTGTCATGGAGATGTGGCACCTCTTCGTAGAATATCTCAACCTGATCTTCAGTGTAGAAACCCGTTGGGGCATAGACCTGAAGAATCATGAGCTTGTATCGCCGTCATATGGTCATCTCGATTTTAGAGATGTGTAGAGATGAAGATGTTTCATTCGCCAATTCACAATGGAACCTGTACGATTCTGGTATCAGTTCCTCGGTAGTAAAAGATGTGGCCACTCAGAGAGACCAACGATATCCCATTAGATGTTACTGAGTTCCTTCTCTAACTCTAGAAGTTTTGCTTCGCTTGAAAGCGTTCGACAGTTTTACGTGCAGATGTGGAGTTGTGAGTGTTGCTCCTTTTTCTTACGCGAACAGAAAATCAAGTTTTTGCCTCCCCCAGAATCCATGTGGCACACTGAAATACTACGTATGAAATTATTGTTAACCTAGTCTTCACACTTTTCACACATGACTACTCATTGAAATCTCAAGTGTAGTACACTTGAAAGACCATTACACTCAGTTTTAATTTCTTCTGGTAATTTTCAGTTCATAATCAATTTTTACTTTTTTTGTGCTTTGTTATGCTAAACACCCAAATTAGAAGACAGGAATTTTGAGCAATAATCGAACATTCAACAATAATAGATGGCTGAATTGAAAAATTTTCGAAGTCAATATTTTTTCATTAATGAATTTGTCAATGTTTTTACTGAGTACCAAAAATGAAAAACGTATAAAACACTCTTGATTTGGCTTTTTTTGGTACTTGGTACTGTAATATGACAAGGTACCAAATATCTATCATTTGTATTACATTAGCAGCCATGTATTACTTACTTATTGTCATGAATGGGTGCTGGCAAGAGGTTACTTCCTTATTTTGGGATTAGAAATTGATGGGGGTGCTTGTCACAATAGCCGCTCGATTAGGAAGTCCTCGAGAAAATTTTGTTGAAAACCACTGGTATATATATACTGTCACTGGTATAGTATACTCATATACTGGTATAGTATACACTGGTATAGTATATAGTCACTGGTGTATATGTATGAGTAGTGCTATAGAGTATGAGGCAAGACAGATTTTGCATAATAAGAGTAAACTTTTTGAAAGGGAAAACACCAAAAAAGTCACAATTATAGATGATAAGTCTCCTGTTCAGGTTGAGTACCTGAGGGCTGTGCGATCGGAGCTGGAGGTGAGAAACGGGAACGGTGATCAGAATTTAACAATAAAGTATATACGAGGTGTCCCAGAAATTTTGAATTTTCGTAACTAATTTCCAGGAGCCAAGCTTTCATAACTGGCCCTGTTTTTACACTAACTTGGCAACTCTAAATTCTAAATTTGATGAATTATTATGTTATATTCAAGATAAAGAACCAAAGATAACACTAATCACGGAAACTCAGTTAAGTTGGAAAAATCTCGACCTCAGTTTTAGAATAGATGGTTACTCACTTTATAGATATGATCGTCAAAATCGTAGGGGCGGAGGTGTATGCATATATTAATCTACAGTTATCACTAGAACCTTCTCCGTTGAACCTATTGATGTTGTTGTTCCTGATATTGAATGCTAATGCTTAAAAATTTTTCGCATCCCTTTGTTTTGCATTTAGCATGTATATATCGCCCTGTTGACTCATCTTTTTCTAATAATAAAATTTTGGTTGAGAAAATGGAATATCTATCTAGTCTAGAAAATCTTTTACTGATGGAAGACTTTAATTTCAGAGATATTTGTTGGCCATTGTCTGTGACACCTTATGATTTGTCGAATGCTAAGAATGTATTTATGGACTTTGTTCAGAGCTCTGATCTGCACCAATTCAAAACTGAGCCCACCCGCTCCAGAATAAATAATCTGCCATCGAGGCTGGATTTGGTTATTGCAAATGATATTCAGTTAGTAACGGAGCCTGCTGTCTGCTCACCTATTGGGAGTTCCGATCACGGTGTTATCACCACCAATATTCAGTTTAATTTGGAAAATGTTAATTTCATTGAACACACCGTTGTCCATGAAATAACTGATTTCGAGGGGCTTAGTCAACAGTTGAGTGCTATAGATTGGACTACAGAGTTGGGCAACCCGGAGAACCCGGAGGAAATGTGGTGCAATTTCAAGAGGATTATTGATAACTTCAAGAAATAGAATACATCCAAGAAAAGTTTCTATAAAAACAAAATCAAACCATGGATTAAAGATGAACTGATCTCTCTTATAAGGCACAAAAGAAAATTGTCGCGTTCAAAGAATCTACGGGATTTACAAATTCACAGAAAGTACGCAAGGGAGTAGAGGAAGTCTATACACGAGTCGAGAGTAGCTTATGAAAATTCCATAGCAGAATGTGGCGATTCTAAGAGATTTTATAGGCATATTCGGACTTCCTTATCGTCAAAAGTTTCAATACCATTATTGAAAAAGGATGATGGAATACTCTGTCTGGATACTTCAGAGGTTGCTGAAACTCTTGCCAATACATTCTCATCAGTTTCCTCGGTTTAGCCATCTGAAGGTCACTTTCCAGAGATTCGTCATCCGCGGGTTGAATCCACACAACAGAATATCAACCTCACACCAACAGTTGTCAAACGACATCTTCAAAGGTTGAAAAATAACACGTCGCCGGGACCAGATTATATTTTTTCCCTGTTTTTTAAAAAATGTTCCGAAGCTCTTGCGTTTTCTTTGTTCCGTTTAATGGTAACTTCTTTTAATGCTCATGTCCTACCTCATATTTGGAAGACGGCATCAGTAACCCCTATTTTCAAAAAGGGAGACAAGTTAGACCCCAGCAATTATAGATCTATTAGTCTCACACCGGTAGTTTGTGAGGTTATGGAATCTAATATTACGGAATCTGTGTCTCAGTTTCTTCTCTTTGAAAAAATTATTCCTAGACTACAACACGGCTTTGTTAAAGGTCGATCAACAATGACTAATTTGCTTTGGTGTGTAAATAAATGGACAATTGCGCTTGATAGAAAGCAGCCTATGTATGTTGTTTATTCAGATTTTTCAGAGGCATTTGATGGAGTGCCCAAACCACGGTTTCTGCATAAATTGGAGCATTTCGGTATAAGTAGATCTCTTCTTGAATGGATTAGGGCTTTTTTATCGGACAGACATTTTTGTGTTAGGGCTGGAGATTCTTTTTCTACACCAAAGCCAGTTTTAAGAGGAGTACCTCAGGGATCCGTTTTGGGTCCATTGTTATTTGTTTTATACGCCAGTGATCTTCATCTACATGTTCAAAGTGACAACGCCTTTTATGCAGACGACACAAAAATTTTCGCATATCCAGTTTCAAGCGGTGCCCTAATTCAGGACGATTTAAACTCAATTTTCGAATGGTGCGTGGATTGATTATTGCCTCTCAATAAAGACAAGTGCATAGTTATGCATATGGGTAAAGACAATCCACGTTTTGATTATTCCATAGACGGACAAAAATTAATCAAAGTCAATACTTTTAACGATCTCGGAGTCACAATAACTGAAAATTTGAGTTGGTCGGAACACATTTCTTGCACAACTAGAAAAGCAAATAGTAAAATTTACCTTTTGAAAAGAGCGTTTGAGAAAATATCCTTTCAGGCATCAATTCGATTATATAAGATATTCATACGTCCTACTATGGAGTATTGTGGTGCTGTGTGGTGTCCGGAGTTGGTGCGGGACAGAGATCTACTTGAAAACATTCAGCGTAGGGCTACTAGACTATCATTCAAGCTTAAAAGACCGGATTACCCTCTAAGGCTTGCTTCAGCTGCATTACCAACATTTGAAGCTCGTCGACTATGTGGTGACTTGATCATTACTTTTCGAATTTTGAAATATAATTTTGGAGATTTTAAACATTTATTCATTCTTGATGGCAACGGACTTAGTGGTCACAATTTGAAGCTGAAGAAGGAATCATTTCATACATCTAGGCGGCAGAATTTTTTACCTAATCGTGTATTCAGTGTATGGAACAGTCTACCAGCTGGAGTTGTGAACTCAGTCAGTTAACGTGTTCAACAGTGGATGAATTTTTGTTTTCATTTTGAGAAATTGTTTTTGTCATATATTTTCATTGTCAATCTGTACCTATTGATCACTATTTTTTTTCCTCTTGTTGTAATTTTTTTTCTTTTCTCAAATGTTTATCTAACGTATTATCCTCACATTTCAGTATTCTGTAAAAAGTGTTATTGGGCTTATGGGTTCTCAGACCCCTGCCTTTAATTATATGTAAAAATAATAATAATAATAATAATAATAATAAGTTTGATGATAAAAGGCATTTTCAATTAAAAACATCTCATTTCATTTGACGTTTCGTCAAGAATTACAACTTTGAACTGATTAGATTAAGAGAAATCATAGTTCTGCTAGCTCTATGGTCAAATACCTACATTATTGTATGAAAGTATTGAATTTTTCTAATTTCACTGAATGCTATTGCTGCGACTAACGATTTCACCTTCGATAAATATTTTTTCCGTTTAATTTAATGATGAGAATCGACAAAATTTTAAATATTTAAAAAACTATGAATAATCAACAGGCTAACCAAACGATATACAAAAGAAATGCAGTTGACCTGGCTTTATCGGCACGTATGAAAAATAAAAACTATTTCCACTCGTACTGTGGGATATCGCAAGAAATAACGATTTTTCATTCGATAACAATAACTTTCGGATTGATTTAATGATAATAAGGGAAAATGTATTGAATGCTGAAAAAAACTATGACTAAGCAACAGGCAAACACATCATACAGAAATATAGTTGACATCGGTATATGGACATGTATGAAAAATAATGTTTCTTTTTTCTCTCCTACTTACTTTTATTGCTGGAAATAACGATTTTTCCCAGTTTTTCTGGTTTTAATGATGAATAATGAATTGACAAATAAATAAATGAAGAAAATGAAACAGTAATTAGCTTCAACTGGATATAAATTTCTATATAAATATTATCGAGGTAAGGCAGTCAGAAATTCAATTTTCCGAAAGATTTCATTGATTTATTTTTCATTATTGCTACATATTGAATGAATTCTATCCTAAAATGAATTCTTCAAATGAAACTTTCGATATCAGTGTGTGAATTGAGTTCAATGAAGACTTATGGCAATGCATTCTATTGGACAAAATTTATAAGAAATCATTCGGCCAGTCGTGAAGATATGGTCCATGGTCTCCATCTTCTAAAATATAATGATGTAACCTTTGTAATGAGCAAATCAATCGATCAACCAACGTGAAGTGCCAATAATACTTTTATGGGAAAGATAACTGATGAGTTTCGTTGTAGCCTTTGACTGGAGTCTTCGATCATAAAATGAATTACGTCGTATACAGTGGACTGAATTCTATGCAATTTGTGGTTTATTGAAGCTGTTATAACAGAAAAACGACAGTTTTTTCCACTTTTAGTTGAGCTCTCGGTATGAACCATAAACATGTAAACCGCTCAAAAATATTATATATATATATATATATATATATATATATATATATATATATATATATATATATATATATATATATATATATATATATATATATATATATATATATATATATATATATATATATATATATATATATATATATATATATATATATATATATATATATATATATATATATATATATATATATATATATATATATATATATATATATATATATATATATATATATATATATATATATATATATATATATATATATATATATATAGTAAATACTGAGACTCTTAATTGAAATATCGAAATATTTCAAATAAAACTCTCAGGGAGCTGTCTACACAAATGTTGTCAACGAGAACGAACCCATCACTTTCGAGAGTGAATATTAAGAGCGTTTCGAAAAATTCATCGATCTTGTTGAATGATAATAGGATACAATTGTTTCATCATTATTATGAATCATCAGTCCATATTTAATCTATCAATCAAGAATCGATGACTTTCAAAACGAACATAGGTCCTATACCAAATTAAGAGAGATTCTACAGAGTGAAATACTCACGTAGGCTCCCTCTATCGGCGAAAGGACGTATAAACACTCCCTAGCGTTCAAGATTCCTACTCATGACAACAAGAGTGCGAGTGGAAGGCTTTGTAGATATTTTATTCGAACACAACAGAAAATTGTCTGAAATGTGTACGAATGATCCCATGCCTAATCGCTCCAGATCACGCCCAGGCGGGCAAAAGTGTAGCTAGTTCAAAGATTCACAGGTAATTCAATACTAGTAAATACTGAGACTCTCAATCAAAATATCGAAATATTTCAAATGAAACTCTCAGGGCGCTGTCCACACAAATGTTGTCAACGAGAACGAACCCATCACTTTCGAGAGTGAATATTAAGAGCGTTTCGAAAAATTCATCGATCTTGTTGAATGATAATAGGAAACAATTGTTTCATCATTATTATGAATCATCAGTCCATATTGTACTATTATGAACATGTACATATAATGTACATATTATGTACATATTATGAAACATGAGTCCAATATGGGCTGATGATTCATAATAATGATGAAACAATTGTATCCTATTATCATTCAACAAGATCGATGAATTTTTCGAAAAGCTCTTAATATTCACTCTCGAAAGTGATGGGTTCGTTCTCGTTGACAACATTTGTGTGGACAGCTTCCTGAGAGTTTCATTTGAAATATTTCGATATTTCGTTTAAGAGTCTCAGTATTTACTAGTATTGAATTACCTGTGAATCTTTGAACTAGCTACACTTTTGCCCGCCTGGGCGTGATCTGGAGCGATTAGGCATGGGATCATTCGTAAACATTTCAGACAATTTTCTGTTGTGTTCGAATGAAATATCGACAAAGCCTTCCACTCGCACTCTTGTTGTCATGAGTAGGAATCGTGAACGCCAGGGAGTGTTTATACGCCCTTTTGCCGATAGAGGGAGCCTACGTGAGTATTTCACTCTGTAGAATCTCTCTTAATTTGGTATAGGACCTATGTTCGTTTTGAAAGTCATCGATTCTTGATTGATAGATTAAATATGGACTGATGATTCATAATAATGATGAAACAATTGTATCCTATTATCATTCAACAAGATCGATGAATTTTTCGGAACGCTCTTAATATTCACTCTCGAAAGTGATGGGTTCGTTCTCGTTGACATTATTTGTGTAGACAGCTTCCTGAGAGTTTTATTTGAAATATTTCGATATTTCGATTAAGAATCTCAGTATTTACTAGTATTGATATTACCTGTGAATCTTTGAACTATATATATATATATATATATATATATATATATATATATATATATATATATATATATATATATATATATATATATATATATATATATATATATTGTGTTGTGTTCTGTTATGTTGTGATAAGTTACGTTATGTTATTTTATTTCATTTTATGTTATGTTATGTTATGTTATGTTATATTATGTTATATAATGTTATGTTATGTTATGTTATGCTATGTTATGTTATATATGTTATGTAATTAAAAAATGTATTGATATGTTATGTAATATTTGTTTACTTTTATAGGTTAAATAATACACGGACTGTCTTTCTTTACATAAAAAGATTTTTATTATTTCAATAAAGTAATCCTTAACTATAAATGTAAATCTTACCTGTAAATAACAAAGAGAAAACATTCAATGTTATTATTCACCAGGTTGTTCATAAGAATGATTCACAAAGTATTTCGTTGTCCGTCCGTCAATGAAATAGGTACTAGGTAATCATAGATACGGAGAGATTTCTTACTCAATAGTTCTCGGTAGTCATAGATATCTGTGGTATATAATGATACACTAAGCAATACCCTACACTACTCGAAAATTAAGGATCATTTCTCATATATGTATATACAGGGTGTGTCAAGGTGGACGCGATGGTCTCTTATTACGAAACGGTTAATTTTTGAAATAATACGACCACGCAGTCATGTGGGGATTCATCAAGGGTACATTCTAAAAATAATTTGATACATACAGGGTGTTCCAGTAATGTGTGCCATACCAAAGTTAGGTTTTTTCTTATAGAATGCCCTGTATTTGACTACGTTTTTGGGTTTTACGTAAAAAATAAGTTATACTTTCTTCAATATGTCATATACCTTACAATTATAGTCTTTGAGATATTTCGATTTTTCGGATATTGGAGAGTTCTCAAAAAAGATAAAATCTCCGAAACAATTGACTTTAGCGAAGTGAAATTTTGTGTGTGAATAAAAGAGCGATTACAGAAAGTTTTAATGGATTCACATTCACTTAAGGTTCTACAGGGTGTCCAAAATTTGATGTTTCTCTGCTAACATATTCAAACTACAATATCATGCTTATTTTAAACGGGACACACTGTATTTTTCAATCCCATCATGTACCAAATTACATTCTCTTTTAAAAGTGATAGAGGTATTATATGTCTATTTCTATTAGTTCTAGAATTATTTTCAATTTTGTGAAATTATCATTTATTTTCATCTATTTTGTCACTTTAATATGCGAAGGGATGAGTTCTTTCTTCTCAAAAAAAGATGAATGTTCCATACTTTAGATACCGTCTTCACCTCTGAATGTTTCATCAGTTTCTTGAAGAGCTTTGGATCACTAATGAGTTTTTGAGTATTTATCTTTTTCAAAGTGGAACATTTTTGAAAATTCGAAGTATGCTGTCAGTTATTTCTTTTTTTCTGAAGTAGGCTGCTGTCAATTGAAGTGAATCGGTTTTTAAATTTATTCAGACCGTTTACTTGTTTTGTCCAAATCATTATCCACAAAAGATGTAAAAATGTATTACATTTTTCAATACAAGTTAATTCAATACATAATTTAATACAAGAAATTATTCAATACAAGAAAGAATTGACATGATTTCAGTATTCGGTGAATGTTTTGAGAATTGTTTTTTGGCAGAACGAGTGTATGCACAGAAGTACCCTAATCGGCGACATCCTGATAAGAGGAATCTTGAAAAACTATTCGAAACCTTCAGAGCTACAGGAAGCGTAAAATATCGAATGAAGACATCCACAAAACCAGTCACCGATGATGATGAAAATCAGTTCATGGTATTGGGGTCGGTAATTGAAAATCCGAACACTAGCACTAGAGTTTTAGCAAGAGAGAACGGATTAAGTCAGTCCAGTGTGTCTAGTATTTTGAAAAAACATAAGTACTATCCCTTCCGCATGGAGATGCATCAAAGCCTGTATTGGATAGACTTTCAAAGACGACAAAATTTTTGTTTATGGGCATTGGATAAAGTTGGCGAAAAAATTGATTACTTTTATAATGTACTGTTTAGCGATGAATCGACTTCTCACAATAACGGATTGGTTAATCGTCATAATTTCCACTACTACGATACTGAAAACCGACACTTGTTCCACACAATAGATCGTCAGAACCGGTGGAGTATTAACATATATGTAGGAATTATAGCCGACCAAGTTATTGGCCCGTATTTCTTTGATGGTCATTTAAACGGACGTAAATTTTTGAGATTTTTAAAAAAAGATTTCTGGGAACTTTTGGAAGATGTTCCAATCAATATTAGAATACAAATGATGTTGCAATTAGATGGGGCTCCCGCACATTTTTCAGTTAATGTGCGAAACTATCTAAACAGAAAGTTTCCTGACAAATAGATAGGGCGCGGAAGTCCACATGCTTGGCCACCTAGGTCCCCTGGGCTGACTGCAATGGACTTCTTTTTGTGGGGTTATATTGAAAACAGAGTTTACAGCACCTCTCCGACAACAGAAGAAAATATAAAGCAAAGAATTAGAAAAGCTTTTGAAACAATAACCCCAAATATGTTACGAAATGTGAGAAATTCTTTTGAAAACCGAGTAGCACTGAGTATTCAACAGGATGGTCGCTATTTTGAACATTTGTTGTAATTGTGATTGTTGGAATATCATTTTATATTTGAATATTTATATACTTTTTAATTGAAGTTAAGTAATTGAGTGTTGATTTTACATATTATTAAATTAACAAGATTGGTCTCAAGTTTCTGAAGGTGATAAGGTTTTGATAATAGTGACAGAAAAATTCTCAGTTTTGCATACTGAGGTGACAAAATAGATGAGAACAAATGATAATTTCACATAATTGAAAATAATTCTGAAACTAATAGAAATAGACATATAATACCTCTATCACTTTCCAAAGAGAATGTAATTTGGTACATGACGGGATTGAAAAATACAGTGTGTCCCATTTGAAATAAGCATGATATTGTAATTTGAATATGTTAGCAGAGGAACATCAAATTTTGGACACCCTGTGGAAACTTAAGTGAATGTGAATCCATTGAAACTTTCTGTAATCGCTCTTCTATTCACACACAAAATATCACTTCGCTTAAGTCATTTGTTTCGGAGATTTGTGAGATTTTTTGTGGAGTCTCCAATTTCCGAAAAAACGAAATATCTCAAAGACTACAGTTTTTAGGTATATGACATATTGAAGAAAGTATATCTTATTTTTTACGTAAAACCCAAAAACGTAGTCAAATACAGGGCGTTCCATGAGAAAAAACATAACTTTGGTATGTCACACATTTCTGGAACACCCTGTATGTATCAAATTATTTTGAGAATGTACCCTTGATGAATTCCCACATGACTGCGTGGTCGTATTATTTTAGAAATTAACCGTTTGTTAATAAGAGACCATCGCGTCCACCTTGACTCACCCTGTATATATATATATATATATATATATATATATATATATATATATATATATATATATATATATATATATATATATGTAAGGAAATGTTCAAAAGTTTTTTTGTGCTTATGGCACTGAATGCATTTAAGAAAATTAACACTAGAACACTAGAGGAAGTGCGAGACATATATGTAATCAGAGAGGTGTTTTCTACTGATTCCTATAGATGGAATTGTAGAGTATTCATTACTCTAAGATCTTCCACTTGGAGTCACAAGAAGATGCTTGGAGGTTGAAATCGTTGCCTCACTTCGATGGACGTGATGCGACTGACGAGTTCCTTGCAGAACATATATGTCTCGCACTTCCAGCAGGTGTGGCATCGATTTTAATATTTCTCTAACATTTATCCCTTGAAGGATAATGGAGACATCACATCGTACAAGTTCACATATCTAGCTCTACTATAACATTCTCTTGGTTGATTTGAATTTTTCAAATGAATGTTCTAGTGTTCATTTTCTTAAATATTTCATTGAGTGCCATAAGCCCAAAAAACTTCATTTCCTTATATATATATATATATATATATATATATATATATATATATATATATATATATATATATATATATATATATATATATATATATATATATATATATATATATATATATATATATATATATATATATATATATATATATATATATATATATATATATATATATATATATATATATATATGTTTGTGAAATGATCTTCTTAGCGAACAACAAACTGCAAAAATCGAGGAATTCTTCTTCAGTTTGCCTAGAAATTTCACCTTTTTAGGATTGTGCGAAACGCATAATATTTCTTCTAAATCAAAATGAGCAATGCGAGGGAACGAATTATCTCTGTTAATCCGTCATTAAGTTGATCAAGTCCTGCAATGCGGCATACCTCAAGTTTCTTGTTGAAATTGTTCCAATAAATTCTTGGAACAATAAAGTTAAGCTTTTGCAATAATTCCTGACATTTCACTTGTTGTTAATTATTTTATCCAAGAAAATTATTGCATGGCATTTCCTTCGCGCACTGAGTGTGTTCTTATTGTGTCGACTTGTAAGTCTTTCATGTTGTATGCCTATAGGTGGATATATTGCATTCGTTCTGAAGCTCAAAAATTCCAGGAACTTTCGTTGAATACACTCCAGTTGATCAGTATGTAACTGATAACGAGGGTTCCACACTGTCGATCTATATTCAAGTTTCGATCTTACGAAATCAATGTTTTCTGAGTTGATTATTGCTAAATTCCTCACCACTGCGAATAATGAAACCATATACTCTATAGGCAGCGGTTACTGTAGCTTTGATATGTGGCACAAAAGTTAGTTGAGAATCGAAGGTTACGCCAATGCCAATAAATGTTTTAGGTCTTCCCAAAATATTATTACCAATTTCATAGTTGAAATTTACCTTTGTTCAAATTATATTTCGTGGAGAACGTCATAACATGGCATTTGGAGATATTGAGGGTTAATTTGTTGGGATCACTCCAATTTATGATATTACGCGAATTTCTGGCAATGCGTTCACAATCACTAATCAGGAAACATAATGAATCATTTTGAACCATGACATCGATTATATCATTTATGAACATTGTTAAAAGCAAGGGACCAACTATGGAAGCTTGGGGCACTCCAGATGAAGCACAGTATTCAATTGATGTATAACCCCGGCTAAAAACGCGTTGCTTTCTGCCCATCAAGTACGATTCGAAAAGTTTGATAGGGAATGTCAGAAGCTCGGAAATGCCCAGTTTATTCAATAAAAAACCGTGGTCAAGCCAGTCGAACCCTTTAGAGAAGTCCATGTATATCACATCAGTATGTTTGCGATTGTCAGTAGCCTCAGCAATGTACTGAGTTATATATGTTAGATTCTCAGTTGATTCTCTGTTTTTAGAATCTATTCACCATTCAGAATTTTATATTAACATATATTTCCTCTGTGACATGATGAATGGAGGAATAATCTAAAATCAAAACAAAACTGATTAGAATTGGTCGTCTATAGTGAGACCAATGATATACATTCCATTTATTCTTTCACGCGGTTTACACGTGGGCTGACCGATGCGAATTCAGCAGACTCCACAAAATCGTTAAACATCCGGAGAAAGTTACCAAGGTCAATAACGAAGATGTATATATGCAGATACCAGGAGCCAATTTTTTGGACCGAAACCCCGTTATCAGACACACTTTCGAGATTTTTTTATTTATGTATGAATGTGACGAAGGTGTGCGGCAATGAGGAACATAAAGAAATACTGCACAAATTCTTTATAGCGGTGATCTGAAACCATTGACGTAATATACGATCATCGTTCAGTGAATATAAAAATGTCTATTTTTTCCTATTGATACTCTGAATCAACCGAGTATCATCATTACCTATTTCTCTGTACCTATTAATTACGTAGATACTTCGTATATATATATATATATATATATATATATATATATATAT